>JASDQU010504727.1:50983-70475 GCA_032191745.1 Picea mariana | reverse complement strand
TTAAGATGGAACAAAATTCTGACACTTTGAACATACAAGATGATCACTCGGCCATCCTATTTGGCCCACGTGTAGAGGAAAATAGTGATGTTAAATAAGTCCTCCCTTTCTATGTCAGCCTAAAAATCCATGATATGACTCTGCACAATGCCATGCTGGAATCAAGAGCATCCCATAACCTGATGTCCAAAGTGGTCATGGATCAATTGGGCCTAGATATCAAAAGTCCTTACAAAGACCTTTTCTCTTTCGATTCAAGGAAGGTAAAGTGCCTAGGTCTTATCAAAGATCTGGTGGTGTCTTTATCTCAAATTCCAACAAAGAATATGGTCATGGATGTAGTAGTTGTTTATATTCCTCCCAAGTTTAGCATGTTGTTATCTATGTCATGGGCTGCAAAATTCAAGGGAACTCTCTAGATTGACATGTCATACGCCACCATCCTTGTCTTTGGTCAATATAGGAGTTTGTATAGAGAGGTTTTGCTCAAATACACGGTCAGCAACAAGTCACAGCAGAATAATCATCCCATCTACTTTGTGGAAACTGAGTTGGGGTGTTCTATTTTCTTCAATGATCTGTGTTTTGAAGAGAAAGGGTCGGAGATTGATATGGATGGAAAAGATAGATCTCATCAGCAAATTGAGAAGTTTTCAGAGCAACAGGATAGTGCAGAAGATCATATGTGGAGATTGAGATTTTATGGAGTTGTCAGCAGAGAGGGGGCATGAGCGGGTGTGTGGATTAACCCCCCCAGGTTGTCTACCAAACTCTGCTCTTATAAGATAGCTTTTGATTGCACAAACAATATGGTTGAATACGAGGCATTGGTATTAGGATTAATTTTTTTTAAAGAAATGGGTGCTAAGAAGATAGTTTTTCATGGGGATTCTAATTTGATCATAAATCAGGTGAAGGGAATATATCAAGCCAAACACCTAAGATTAAGAGCATACAAGAATACAGTGCTTGACCTGCTTGAAGAATTTCATAATATAGCCTCTCAATGATTCCAAAGGGTTAGAATCAGATAGTTGATGCCCTTGCCACTTCAGCTTCAGTTTTTAAAATTCTAGTCTTTCCTAGCAGAGAATATGAGGTCGAGATCAAGAACAACAACAATGCCTGATAATATTAAGTACTGGCAGGTTTTTGAAGATGATAAACAAATAGAAAGTTTCCTCAAACTGGAAAATGGATTTGAAAATTTGAACATTGATGAAGAATATTGTGATGAAGAGGTAGATAAAGTTTCTTTCACAAAGGATTGGTACTTCGACAATCAGATTGCATGTAGAGATATAGTTCAGTTGAAGAGTAACATCATTTCCAAGGGTCTGGTCCCATTGGAGAAACTCTTTGATAATAATGATGTGGTCAAGAGTCCAAAAATTATAGTAAATGAAGGGGATGTTGAAGATTGCAATATTGGGACCTAGGAGGATCCCAAGATCATTAGGTTATCCAAAACACTCAGTTTTGAATTCAAGGAGAAATATATTAGTTTAATGAAATACTTCCCTGATGTCTTTTCTTAGAGATATGAAGATCTGAAATTTTATGACACCAGTATAATCCAGCATGTGATCCCAATCAAAGAAGATCACAAACCTTTCAAATAGAAATTAAGAAGGATAAATCTTTTGTTGTTTCCCTTGATTGAGAAATATATAAAGAAGCTATTTGATGCCAAGATCATAGTATCCTTGAGGTTTTCTAAGTGGGTGTCAAATCTGGTGCCAATCAGAAGAAAGAGTGGGGAAATCAGATTGTGTGTGGAATTCAAAAATCTGAACAGGGTGTCTCTAAAGGACAACTACCCACTGCCTAAGATTGATCGCATTCTACAGAAAGTGGTAGGTTCTCAGAAAATTTCAATGTTGAATGGTTTCTCTAGATACAATCAGATTATGGTGCACCCTGATGATCAGGAAAAGCCAACATTCACAACACCATGGGGTACATTCATGTATGCCAAGATGCCTTTTGGGCTCATGAATGTAGAGGAAACATTTCAAAGGGCTATGGACACAGATTTTGTTGATTATAAAGACAAATTCATTGTTATCTACCTAGATGATATCACTGTGTATTCGGTTTCAGATGAAGAACACCTCAAGCATCTAAGAAGGGCATTTCAAAAGTGTAGAAAGTTCAGTATCTCGTTGAACCCCAAGAAGTCAAATTTCTCCATGGAAGAAGGAAATTTGTTGGGCCACATTATTTCAAAGGAGGGGATAAAGATAGATCCCAGCAGAGTTGAGGTAATCTTAAAAATTGGCATACCCAGAAGTAACAAAGAGGTACAATCTTTCCCGGGAAAGGTGAATTTTCTGAGAAGGTTTATCCCTAACCTGGATGAAATCATAAAGTAGATTACTATCATGCTCAAGAAAGGAAATGAAATAAAGTGTACCCCTAAAGCCAAACAATCCTTCGAATACATTAAAGTAGCATTGACCAAGGCTCCAGTCCTAGCCAGTCCTAATTTTGAAAAGGACTTCATATTGTTCTATTTTTCCTTAGAGCACACAATTGTTGGGGGTTTACTACAGAAATATGAGCAGAATTTTGAGAAGCCCATATCATACTATAGCAGGACATTGAGGTATGGTCCCTTGAAGTATGATATCATGGAGAAGCAAGCATATGCACTAGTCAAGGCCTTGAAAGAGTTCATAGTTTACATTTTGAATTCCCATACTATTTCTTATGTGCCCAATAGTTCTGTGAAAGACATCTTAACCCAGCCTGATCCTGAAGGAAAAATGGTAAATGGATAGGTGTGTTGTTAGAATATGACCTTGATATCAAACCTACAAAGTTGATCAAGGGGCAGGGGCTTGCAAAGCTGATGGCATAGAATAATTATGAACTCTTAGGAATAAATTTCATTGTTGACTTGTCAATAGGTACAGAGGAGGAGAGGGCTCTTCAAATATCCCAAAAATTCCTTGACTCCCCATGGTATGAAGATATCATTTATGTGTTGAGAAATTTGCAGGCTCCTCTTGAATTGAGTAAAAAGAAGGCCAGATTCTTAAAGTTGAAATCAACAAAGTTTTGGATAGTAAATTAGTCTCTATATTGGAAGGATCCAGGGGGAATTTTGTTGACTTGTTTGTTGGAAGAAGAAGCAGAGAAGACCATCAGAGAGTTCCATAAGGGTGACTATGGAGGCCACCATTATTGCAAAAGCACTGTGCACAAGGTTTTGAGGGTTGGGTTCTATTGGCCTAGGATTTTTTTGATGTCTATAAAGAGGTTTCAATATGTCATGAATGTCAAATTTTTGATGGGAAAAGAAAATTAAAACCTCTTCCTTTGAAACCCATCTCTGTTGAAGCACCTTTCAGATAGTGGGGCCTTGAGTTTATAGGAGAAATGCATCCACAATCCTCAGCTCAAAACAAGTGGATTCTAACAAGAAAAATTTAATTCATTAAGTGGATTGAGGCAGTTCCCACCAGGCAGGAAACAAATGTTGTTATCATCTAGTTTTTGGAAGAAAATATTTTGTCCAGGTTCAGATGTCCAATCAAAATCATCACAGACAATGTAACAACATTTAAGTCCAAAAATATGGAGAAATTTTGCAATGAATACAACATAATTCTTGGCCACTCCACCTCTTATTACCCTCAAGGCAATGTTTTGGTTGAGTCATCAAACAAGAGCTTGACTAGAATTATAAAAAGGTTGTTGCAAGATAACAAAAAGGCTTGGCACAAAAAGCTCTTCCATGCACTGTGGGTTGATAGAATCACTCCAAAAAGATCTATTTCCACTTCACCTTTTCAGATCGTTTATGGTATAGAGGAAATATTTCCTACCACATTGGGGTTTCCAGTGATGAGGTTGTTACAAGAACAGGATGTTGAGACATATGCCACTCGAAGAATAAAAGATGAACTAATCAGTGTACAACAAACAAGAGAAAAGCTATTCAATAATGCTCAATTGCACCAAGACAAGATCAAAAAGGATTTTGACAAACATACCAAAGAAGATAATTTCAAAGTGGGAGACTTGGTATTGAGATGGGATGCTAGAAATGAAGATAAGGGAAAGCATGGGAAATTTGACCATCTATGGCTGGGATCGTTCAAGATTGCTGCGTACCATGGAAACAATGCCTATATGATACAGGAAATTAATGGAGACATCGTTGGAGGAGGGCCTATGAATGGCAGGTTCCTCAAACATTGTCATTTAAAACATGCATCACCTCTTCCATTCATTGTACATAATCATTTTTGTTTTTTCTTTGCATAAATAAATTGAAATAAAAGTAGCATAACCGAAGCACGGGGTGAAGGCCCCGAGTTACGTTGGGTTGATTTTAAGTTTTTGAATAAGCGTTGATAGATTCAGATTGCAAGAATAAATCACAACCCAATAGGTAGGCACTTGGTCTATCGTTCTTTCCTATATCGCAGGGAGGATAACATCCCCAGTTGGATCTCATGTTATCACTATAAATTTTTTTATATGAAATCCAAGTTTCGGGACTTAGTGAGAGGCTAAACTGGTGTAGAGGCATGATAAACGGGAGGACGGGGCCATATTTAGTTGATGGGACCCGACAGGCCTCAGATCGAAAGCACCGCAGATCAATGGTCAAGGATCATTTTGGGCGGAGAACTAGCATGAAGGTTAATTCTTGAAAGCATGCCAAAATGAAAACCATGGTTTCGGCTTGGGACCACATGGTGCCACCAGGTGCATTTCGAGGAGATAAACAGTCTATCCCAAACCGCTTTGAGTTGTCCCCAAAATCGAGCGTATATAAAGGGGTGGACCCTTGTCATTATTTTATGTTTTTTCAAACCATTGGAACGTTGGAAGTTGGCGCGACCGCTCCATTCGAACTGAAGCTCAACAATGCACCAAAATCACGCGTTTTCTGCTCATTCGCATGTATTTTTCATCACCGCCATGGACCTTGTCATTTTGTATGTAGAAAAGAAAGATCCCTGGCCAAACGAAGAAGCTCTAATTGACATAGATTCATATGTGTTTGACACTGAAATAACCGTCTCACCCGTCTCCATGTCCAGAGCCAATTTGTGAGAAAATGTAGGGAAACAGATACCCTTTCTCAAAGTAGTCTAGGCCTCCATAGTCCCTTACATCGTCGAGGTCACATTCCCTTTCCCAGAATTCATAGGTTGGTGCACAAAACAATACTCATAGGAAGAGAAAGTTGTCTTAAACAAACTAGGGTCTAATGTCATGTGTAGAGTGGATAGCTTGCCAATTCTATATGTCCTAGGCATACCAGAGTCCCCCTCTACAGTGTCTAAATTGTTAGCTCCCAAAATGAATCCGTCATCATGGTTGCATTTTGTGGTTGATAGCATGGCTATTGGTAGTTTTCTCAAATTGGTTTTTAGTTTTTCTAGCTGCAAGACTTAGCATTTGATTTTTGTCTTAGAAATAAGATGACCCATAAAGGTCCTCTCTTTAAAATTTTCATAAAATATTTTCAACAGCTAACGCGTGCTTAAAAGATGATGGTTAGCTGATGAAAGTGGCGACTTTCAACAGCTAAGGAGCATTTCTCACATGTCGTTAGCTGGTGAAAGTGGGGATTTTAAAACATCCAAAGAGCGTTTCTCACGGGGTGTGCGCTGGTGAAAGTGGTGACTTTCAACAGCTAAGGAGCATTTCTCATAGGTTGTGCGCTGGTGAAAGCGGCAGTTTTCAACAGCCGAGGAGCACTTCTCACAGGTTGCACACTGGTGAAAGCGGAGATCACATGCATTTTATCCACGTTGTAAAAAATCTAATGATGATATGTTCAGCCCACGTCATGCAATCAAGAATGATGCACTGGTGAAAGCAGACAATCAGGGAAACTCGAGTTGCACGTCTAAATCGGATTGCAAAGTGGATCTCATTCAGTAACGCATGCTTCACAATCATGGCGTCGGAAATGGAAAATTTGAACCCATCATTCCAGGTACAGGAACAATACTACATGGCTGGTGACATCAAATCGCCGCATCATTTCCCCAACACACATCACCCACAATTGTATGGTAAGTTTTCAATGTTGAAAAACAGAACATAATATTTTCACTAGCGCAAGACCTCGGCCCAAATAGAATATCGTAGTGTTTGGTGTGCAGAATCGTTTGGGGTTTTGAATTGCAAATGGAAAGAAGACGCAGTGGCTCTTTGTTGAGAAAAGAATTGGACAGTTTTTCCTTCCTGTTAGCGATAAAAAATGCATTGGCATTTTTGAAAGAATGATGCTTAAACTTGCAGGGCACTTTTAAATCCCTTCCCGAGCTCCAAATGAAGATTTGAAAACACCATTGGAAAGCTTAGGATTTCTAGATGTCGATCGACTATTCAGGCATGAAAAACAGATTTTCTATGATCAAGAAATTAGATTTTGAAAAATCTGCTCTTTTCACCAGCTAATTCGCCGAAAATTTTGCTAGTTAGCTGGTGAAAGCATCGCCTTTCACCAGCTTAGGAGTGGATTTGTTGGTAAATAAGCTGGTGAAAGCCTGTCACGGATAGAATGTTACGGTTTTCACCCAGATCGTAATTTTTTGCATGAGAATGAATTGAAACCTCTTCTAAGGCTTTATTAATGAATTATCAAATCTATCTAATCAGCCACTTTTGGAAAATGAAGAGAAAAAAAGGTGTACAAATGTCATTTACCATCTTTAAAAGAGGCAAAATTTCAGGGTTTTGGGAGCCACATCACATAATTCGAATTTCATTATCAGATTATCAAATCAGAGAGCCTTGGGAGGCTGAGCTACACATCATCAGATTTCAACCACATTTTGAGGTGCTAGCAAGATGAAGTTTGTTACTTATTTATAGCAAAGAATGACATGTTTTTCTAGGTGGCATTTTTGGCTTTATCTTTCAGCCTTTGAAGATTTTCTCCCTTGTCATCACATTGAAGGATGTCGAATACTCTTGTAGCTGTTGAAGACTTCAGTTTAGATATGGTTTGATTTCCTTTAATAAAGGATCTGTTCTTTAGAGTTTACAATTAGTTTTATGCTATGTTATTTTTAGTATCCTAGATCCCTTTTCATGGGATTTGATCTGTACATTGTAAAGGCTATAAATCCTGGGAATTCAGTTTAAGGAGGGGTTCGATTTCAGATACTCTTATGCTATGTAAACAGATTTTTTGATGCTAATGAAAAAAGATAGATTTCTCTCTGCTACAATATCAGATTTTATCACCTGTCTTCCTCTGTTTTAATTAAACTGTTTTAGCTGCAGTGACTGTCATCTCACCAGTCAGCTCATAGTTTAGTTAAGATTGTTTTACACAGTTTTATAAACCCTACATTTTGTATTTGGTTTAGTAACTCTGTATTCTCATCCATTTAAGATTTCCATCTGATTATTGTTTCATGAGAGCTATGTTTGTTTTGATTACCCATTTAAAGTTTGAGTACCGAGTTATAATTTGTTATCTCATTGATCCATCTATAAAAATACCAAAAACCATTTCATTTATAAGTTACCAAGCATCTTTGGTTTACAACCCCAAAGAGTTCCTTGGAGTGATAACATAAACCATTTGAAGAAGAAAAGCTAGTCATGGTTTACAGGGAATGTTCCCCCGAGGTAAAAGCACATTTTTGCAGACAATTGTCAAACCCGAACATATTTCTAAGAGTCTGTCATTTCCAATGAATGTAAATATCTTGATTATTGAAGTCCAATGGGCATGTTCCATACTCAGTCAGATTTTAGGTCTAGATAATGACAGGTATGTAGTTGAGGTCATGTTAGGTTTTTTGTTAACATTTTTCCAGTCAGAGTTCAGTCAATCAGTCCACATCAGCTTTGAAGGATTCATAGCTCATAATGTACACAAACAACTAGTGAATTTCTAGTCACTAAGGAACTTCAGGTATTACACATGCTTGCTGAAGATGTTCCTAGAGGAAAACAAGAAAGAGTTCCCTGAAGAGGCATTCATCTCAACTGAATGCAAAAGAATCATAATGCTCATTTTCATAAATAAGATCATGTCCAGAGTTTACAGCTTGATCTTCAACACCAGCCTGCCAAGAGTCCTGAGGACATGAAAAATTATTTGCAACCAAATCCAGAAAACAGAGTGGGAGACTGGGTGTTGTTCATGCATTCTACAATAATTTGGGTATATGGTTGTGAAGAGGCCTCCTATCTCTTGCCTATTTTTCTGAAACCTAGAGTCTTTTCCCTGAAGTTCATCAGATAAAGAATCATCTCAGAGATAGAACATTTTCTGAAACTGCACAAGGCATCAAACCTCAAATTTTCTTTCATCATATGAACCTTTATTGTAAAAACTAGATCCCACTTATCTTAGATCCATGCCAAACTCAAGGAGTTTGGATTTGCACGGATACAAGGGAGAAGATATGATCTGCATCAGGTCATATCTATAGGAATATTGATGAAAAAACAGGCCCCTTATGAACATGAGTATGTCGAAGGTTTCGACAAATTGGAAAATTTAGAAACCTATGTTGATATGCAGACCATCTTGCAGCCTTCTCAAACACAACAAGTGGGGCCAACCCCACAGAAAACTCCTTATAAGTTGATACTCCAAGTTCCCAAAGTAAGTGTCTACACCAAGAGAAGCAATTCAAAGGCCCTAGCCATTAGCAGTCAGCAGGCTACCCCTAAGAAAATGAAAGCCACACAATCCCCACAGATAGTGGATCTAGAGGAGGAGGAACCTAAAGAGCAAGTAAGTATGGATATAGTGAAGAGTGGCACCAACATGGAAGAAGGTGGTAAAAGAAGTATACCCCAAAGTGAAAGAAGCTCAAGAGCTTTCAACAACAAAAAACAAATTTTTGACAAAGCACTTGGCGCAGTCTATCAATCTAAAGAAGATTTGGACAGGCAATATGCTGAGAAAGGAAACTTGGCCATGAGTGAAATAAGAGAGTTGATCCCTCAGGTAGAAAACATTTCTCAACACAAGTCTTCTCTTTTCACAGTAAGGGATGTAGAGAAGAGGACACTCAACATAACAGTTGCAGATGAGGATAAAGTGTCTGAGGTTAAGATGCATTATGAAAACATCAGTGCCCCAGACAAGGTGAAATTTCACAGAAACATCAGTGACATGTTGTATTCATATTACTTGGGTCTAAGATTGAAGAATTCAAGGCTTACAACTCATGCACTTAAGTTGGAGGGACAGTTGAGACAAGAGAAAGCATCCAACAGATCTTGGCAGACCCAAGTCAAGAGATTAGAATCCGAAGGCCCTTAGGGAGTGAAGTCCTCCTTAGAAGAGAAAGACAAGCTTATTCAAAGCTTGAAGAAAAAACTAAAGATGTCTGCCACAAAGCATTCACAAACAATAGAGTTGGTTGCTCTAGAACAAAAGAAGGATGCATTTCGGCAAGAAGCATTGAATTACAAGGCCAAAGTATTGTAGTTGAAGAAAGAAAAGGTCAATTGGTCACAAGGATAGATAGAAATATCAAACATTGTTGTAGTTGTACCTTGTACTACAGAAATTGGGCCAAGCACTGAAGGACTTGTTTAGGCTATGTCACAAGTTAGCCTGAAGGCAAGAGAAATCAAAAGCCTTAAGGGAGATATAGAAAAGCTGCAGCAAGAAATGAAAATAAAGGATGAGAATATGGCCCAGTTCCAGAAGCAGAATCAAGCTTTGCAGTGGAAAGAGATAGTGCGACTGGGAAAGACAAAATGCAATTTTCTGGGAACCAACAAATAGCCTCCAAGTGTCACCAAATTGGAAAGTTTGACAGATGAACAAAGTTTCTCTAACTCAGCCAAGAAGGGTGGCTGGGTTAGAGATAAAGTTTGATGAAGTGTATGAGAGGAATCTCTTTGGATAAATGAGAAATCATTTCATATTGACATATTCATATTCAAGTGTAGATGAGAGTTCGATTAAAAAGACCACTAGATACGCCCCATTGCGTATGAAGCTTGCGATATAATTGAATATGGAGTTGGCTATACCTGAGAGAAGAACGAGCGAGCAGGTCGGATCAGTGAAATCTTTGCAATATCCAAAATTTGTTCTCCAGCAAAAATATTTGCAGATTTCACAATAATATTTGTGTACAGTCCAAAATATCCTATAATCTGGGCTTCAATGACGTGGATTTGAGAGAGATAATAGTATTTTCACTAGTATTGAAAGAGAGGTGAGTCTGAAATATTGCACGAGAGTCCATCCCACTCTAAAATTCATTGCACGTGCGGCTTCAAGGCATGTCCCGCTCAAACAATTCGAGCCAAATTGGAGCAACCAGACTCGATTTGTTGTCTCCTGGGAAACTAGAACAAACGTTCTAATTTTGGATTCTGGCTCGCTTTTCTGGATCTCCGTCGAGGCACATCAACATCTTGGTTACTTCCACCTTTTCCTTTGTGTGATGACAAGAAATCTCCCACACTTCATATCCAATCCAACCGGTATAGCATCTAGTGCAACAAACGTTTTTGGATTCGCACCAACGTTTATGGAGTCGTATCAATAATGAAGAAGATATGCCAATCATACCAACGAATTTGGTCTCCAATAATGACAGATATTGTAGTGGATATATTTATGTCTTACAGTATCAATGATTGACAGTCAGGCTTCAAGTTTCAAAATCTTATTAATTGAGCAATAACAACCAAGTGTGATTGGTTTGTGATTCTCTTTAAATCACCACTTTGTTGAAGATTTACATCCTTTGATAGACAATATTTTGTGGTTTCTCTTAAACCTCCACTTGGTAAAAGAATTTCAACTTCTTCTACATTACAACTTATGGTCATATTTAAACTAGCATTCAAGAGAACTTCCAATTAGCAGAAGACACTACCTTCCATATTCTAGCTAGCTTAGGAAATGTTATGGGAACCTTTGAGCCTAGAGTAGGGGTACAGAGTTTGTGGTCATCCTTAAACCACTAGATTCTTTTGTCGTCTTCCTTAAACCACCATCATCATTCAATTTGTGGTCATCCCAAAACCACTAGATTAAGAGAGCACATTCGTCCAATAGAAACAAATGATTTTTTGCTTAATTTTTAGTTGATAAGAATAATGTTAAATTATAATGAAAGAAGACTTATCAGCATTGAGCATAAATTAAAATGTTAACAATCTTACTTTATTCAATACGAAATGATAAAAAACTAGAGATTAGACTAAAACTTGATAGAAATAACAAATTTCAATCTAATTTTAAAAAAACTTTAATAAAAAATCAGATATGATAAAAGAGTTTTTCAATAAAAATATCAAATCCACTTTCATACATTGGTCCATTGTCCATAACGAACTAAAAAGTATAAGGAAAGAGAAATATGCCTTCTAGTTATTCAAAATTCCTCCTGGTCCAGCGCTTTGGAGTGCCTCCTCGACAGTAATTTTAGAAAAGAAAAACCTCATTGTGAGTTTCCTTACTCTTCTTTTCCAACCCCAGTGGAGCGCCCCCCTCCCCTTATATGAGCTGATTTATTCTTTTTATAACAGATTTGATCTCCTCTCTTTATACATTGGTACTCATGTGTGGATAATCCTATTTTCCCTCTGAGATAATGTACAACAAACACGTATAAAAATATCTTATAATATTAGATCTCATGCACCTTTATCCCATGATCTCAAGAACCTCCATCCTTTCTATGATATGGTTCACTTATTTTCATTTTCCCTCTCTCTAACTCTTTTCCAGGGAATAATCTTATTTGCAAGGATTACAAATCGACTTTCTCTAGCTTCTGTGATATTAGGGAAAACATGGAACTTTTATCATCAAATCAACGATCATTTGGGTTGAGGCAACACAACAGATCCTCAAGAATGTGGCTTCTTCCACCAATATAATTGAAATGCTTATTTATTGGTGAATTTTCAATATAAACCCTAATCTAGTAACTCTATTGATCTTGTACGGACCTTCCTACTTCAAGTTGCAATGACCAAACAACACTTTCTTGTATTGATGGCACAACTTTTGTGGCACATGAATCCCTTCTAGCATCATTGAGATCTAGTGACTCATATATAGAGGCTATGTTAGTAACTACCAATGCATTTTTCATTATCATTACACGTGGCTTACATAAATTAAACAAAATCAAAATCCTTCTTGCACTGATTCTTAGATTTCAACACTAGATTAGCCTTTCTTCTTTTCCATAATTTATGACTATGCATTTTTATTTGTGGTACCGCCTAGAGCATGAGGCCTTAAAACTTATTGTTTAGCTTCAATTGTCCTAGTATATAATTGACCTTCACTGAAAATGAATCATGCTCTGATGCATCTATGGATCTTACTGTTGATATATAACGAGATGCATGCATAGTCCTTGGTGATGATGTATGTTGGAAGCATTCATGGACCTTGGCTCTAACATTCACTGAGATGCATCAACGTTTCTTGATGGTTATTTCCGTTGTGATGCATTCCTTGTCCTTGATGACAACATATGCTCTGATCTATTCACTAATTTTCACTAATGATAAACTTCACGATATAATTGTGGTTGTTGATTGTGATCTTGTTCTTCTTGAAATCCTTTCATGTAGATCCATCAAATCACTCTACCACTAATTTTCACTTTGGAAACCTTTAGATGGATTCTTACGTAGAAGCTTCATACAGAGATCTTGCACATCAACCTTCCCATTTGAAAAATGTAGTGCATATTCATCCTTTGTCATAAGGATATTTCCAACTCTATTGATCGCGATGCTGACGTTTTAGATTGTTCTGGTGATCATAAATTGATGTATTGTCCACAAATTTGTTTCCTAGGCATTCTCTTACAGGCCTTTTCCTACCCGTCGATGGTATTTGATCTAAATTCCTTTCATCTGGTATGGATCTTGGTCTTTGCACAAGCTATCCAATATGCCTCGGCGTAATTGTGACTCTGAGCAGAGACATCAATTATTTGAAAGATGTCTTGGATCCATAGCACGCAGGTAAACTGTGTGCAACACAGTGACAAATACTACACGTGACTAAACTTAATCATTGAACACTCAGGACCTATCACACAGTGCACAAACTACATGATGTGTTGTGCGTTGTGATAAAACACTTAATGAAATGATTTATAGATGCAGAAACAACACAATGTTATACTTAGCATATAAAGTTAGAAATATAACAGAACTTCTCAATACACAAAATACTTGATATTAATAACTTTAGCATTGCATGCTAATACAAAATACAATATTGATTCAAGCTTCGGCTCCAATGACTTCTTGGACTTCTGCAACTTACAAAAGACACAGAGATCTTGAGATCTCAGAATTCTTCGACTACCTTCAACTATTGTTGCTTCTTATCATCGACAATTCTCTCTGTTCATCTGCATATCGATTTCTTACAGACTTGGAAATATATAGATAATATTGAGACTTCCTATAGAATTAAAGATTGACTCAACATTAAAGGCATCAATAAATACAGCTGACTTCTATCTAATTAAATGGACTTGAGAAAGATAAAGATTGGCTTCATTAATTAACTCCCCTGCTTTCCGACTGACAAAACTGAGTTTGAGTAAATGTAAGTGTAAACTAATGAACTTTAGTTGCAAACTGAAAAAATAACTAGCTGACTGACTAAAAAATTGGTGGAGACGTGAAACTCACTGACTTGTAATTACTATTTCCAACACTCCCCCTTAATTATAAGTAGGTCGAATTACAAAAATTTACATCAAAAAATGAATTGACATATACTGTAAAACATATGTTACTGCGCAGACTCCCATACTTCTACGCAGATGATGAAATGCATCTCTTACTAAAGATTTTGTAAAAATGTCTGTGACTTGTTCTTTTGAATTGCAAAACTCTAAATAGATTTCTTTGTTATTCACTAATTCTATGATGAAATGATACCTTGTATCAATGTGCTTGGTTTTCTTGTGAAACACATGATTCTTTGATAACATGATGGATGAATTGTTGTCACAAAATATTGTAGTTGGTTCATGTTGTTCCTGCAACAAATCTTTTAACATTCTTCTCATCTAGACATCTTGACAAGCTACACTTGTAGCTGTGACTTACTCTGCTTCTACTAAAAAAAGAGTCACTATGGGTTGCTTCCTTGATGCCCATGATACTATACCCATTCCAAAATGAAATGTGTACTAAGAAGTACTTTTCCTTTCATCTATTCTGCCTCCACAATAACTATTAGTGTATCCAATAATTACGAAATCCTCTTAAGTGGAATACCTTATACCAAAATCTTTATTTCGATTCACATATCTCGGAATTGTCTTTCCTTCTTTCCAATGTAATTCTTTTGGATTTTCTATGAACCTTGAAATTAGGCTCACTCCATATATAATATCAGGTCTTGTTGTTGTGATATACATAAGAGTTTTTCAATAAAAATATCAAATCCACTTTCATACATTGGTCCCTTATCTATAAAGAACTCAAAATTATAAGGAAAGAGAAATATGTCTTCTAGTTATTCAAAATTCCTCCCGGTCCATCTCTTTTTAGTGCCTCCTCGATAGTAATTTTAGAAAAGAAAAACCTAATGTGAGTTTCCTTACTCTTCTTGTCCAACCCCAGTGGAGCGCCTGCCTCCCCTCATATGAGTTGATTTATTCTTTTTATAATAGATTTGATCTCCTCTCTTTACACATTGGTATTCATCTATGGATAATCCTATTTTCCCTCCAAGATAATGTGCAACAAACAGGTATACAAATCCCTTATAATATTGGATCTCATGCACCTTTATCCCATGATCTCAAGAACCTCCATCCTTTCTATGATATGGTTCACTTTTCGCCATTTTACCTCTCTCTAACTCTTTCCTGGGAATAATATTATTTGCAAGGAGTACAAATCGACTTTCTCTGGCTTCTGTGATCTCAAGGAAAACATGGCACTTTTATCAGCAAATCAACGATCATTTGGGTTGAGTCAACACAATGGATCCTCAAGCATGTGGATTTTTCCACCATATAATTGAAATGCTTGTTTATTGGTGAATTTTCAATATAAGCCCTAATCTAGTAACTCCATTGATCTTGTACAAACCTTCCTACTTCAAGTTGCAATGACCAAGCAACAATTTCTTGTATTGATGGCACTTCCAGTGTGATTTTGTGGCACATGAATGCCTTCTTGCATCATTGAGATCTAGTGACTCATGTTTTGAGGCTATGTTAGTAAAGACCAATGCATTTGGCATTATCATTACACGTGGCTTACAGAAATTAAAACAAATCAAAATCCTTCTTGCACCAATTCTTATTTCAACACTAAATTACCCTTTCTTCTTTGCCATAATTTATGACTATGCATTTTTATTTGTGTTACTGCTTGGAGCATGAGGCCTTAAAACTTATTGTTTACTTTCAATTGGCCTACTATATAATTGACCTTTACTGAAAATGAATCATGCTCTGATGCATCTATGGATCTTATTGTTGATGTATAACGAGATGCATACATAGTCCTTGGTGATGATGTATGCCGGATGCATTCATGGACCTTGGAACTGACATTCACTAAGATGCAACAATGTTTCTTGATGGTTATTTTCATTGTGATGCATTCCTTTCCCTTGATGAAAAAATATGCTCTGATCTATTCACTAATTTTCACTAATGATAAACATCGTGATATAGTTGTGGTGGTTGATTGTGATCTTGTTCTTCTTGAAATCCTTTCATGTAGATCCATCAAATGACTCAAACACTAATTTTCACTTTGTAAACCTCTAGATGGATTCTTACGTAGAATATTCATACAAAGATATCGCACATCAACCTTCCCATTTGAAAATTGTAGTGCATATCCATCCTTTGTCATAAGGATATTTCCAACTCTATTGATTGTGATGTTGACATTTTAGATTTTTTGGTGATCATAAATTGATGTATTGTCCACAAATTTGTTTCCTAGGCATTCTCTTACATGCCTTTTCCTACCCATTGATGGTATTTGATCTAAATTCCTTTCATATGGTATGGATGTCGGTCTTTGCACAACCTGTCCACTATGCCTCAGAGTAATTGTGACTCTGAGACAAGACATCAATTATTTGAAAGATGTCTTGGATCCACAATGCGTAGGTAAATTGTGTGCAACGAGGTGACAAGTACTATGCATGAATAAACTTCACCATTGAACACTCGGGACCTACCACTCAATGCACAAACTACATGATTTACTGTGCGTAGTGATAAAACACTTAATGAAATGATTTATAGATGCAGAAACAATAAAGTGCTATACCTAGCATATAAACTTAGAAATATAATAGAACTTCTCAATACACAAAATACTTGATATTAATAACTTTGGCATTGTGCGCTAATAAAAAATACAATACTAAGTCAAGCTTCGGCTCCAATGATTTCTTCGACTTCTGCAACTTACAAAACACACACACATCTTGAGATCTTAGACTTCTTCGACTACCCTCAACTATTGTTGGTGCTTCTCATCGACTATTATCTTTGTTCATCTGCATATCAACTTCTTACAGACTTGGAAATATATAGATAATACTAAGACTTCCTGTAGAAGTAAAAACTGACTCAACATTAAAGACGTCAATAAATACAACTGACTTCTATCTAATTAACTGGACTTGAGAAAGATAAAGATCGGCTTCATTAATTAACTCCCCTTCTTTCCAACTGAAAAAACTGAGTTTGAGTAAATGTAAGTGTAAACTATTGAACTGTAGTTGCATACTGAAAAAATGATTGACTGACTGACTAAAAAATCGGTGGAGACGTGAAACTCACCAACTTGTAATTACTATTTCCAACACTTCCCCTTAATTATAAGTAGGTGGGATAACAAAAATTTACATCAAAAATTGAATTGACATATACTATCAAATATATGTTACTGTGCAAACTCCTGGACTACTACGCAGATGATGAAATGCATCTCTCGCTAAAGATTTTATAAAAATGTTTGCGACTTGTTCTTTTGACTTGAAAAACTCTAAACATATTTCTTTATTATTCACTAATTCTATGATAAAATGATATCTTGTATCAATGTCCTTGGTTTTCTTTTGAAACACATGATTCTTTGATAACATAATGGATGACTTGTTGTCACAAAATATTGTAGTTGGTTCCTGTTGTTCCTGCAACAAATGTTTTAACATTCTTCTCATCTAGACAACTTGACAAGATGCACTTGTAGCTGTGATGTACTCTGATTCTACTGAAGAAATAGTCACTATGGGTTTCTTTCTTGATGCCCATGATACTATACCTAATCCAAAATGAAATGTGTACTCAGAGGTACTTTTCCTGTCATCTATTTTTCCTCCACATTGATTGTTAGTTTATCCAATAAGT
Source organism: Picea mariana (assembly GCA_032191745.1). Lineage (NCBI taxonomy): Eukaryota > Viridiplantae > Streptophyta > Pinopsida > Pinales > Pinaceae > Picea > Picea mariana. The sequence continues at coordinate 53,124 of JASDQU010504727.1, read as the reverse complement.
CTGAAATCTTTTGAAGTAGAATACCTTATACCAAAATCCTTTTTTCCATTCACATATCTCATAATTTTCTTTCCTTATTTCCAATGTGATTCTTTTGGATTTTCCATGAACCTTCAAATTAGGTTCACTCCATACATAATATAAGGTCTTTTTATTGTGAGATACATAAGAGTTTTTCAATAAAAATATCAAATCCACTTTCATGCATTGGTCCCTTGTCCATAAAGAACTCAAAAGTATAAGGAAAGAGAAATATGCCTTCTATTTATTCAAAATTCCTCCTAGTCCAACTCTTTGGAGTGCCTCCTCGATAGTAATTTTAGAAAAGAAAAAAATTATTGTGAGCTTCCTTACTCTTCTTGTCCAACCCCAGTGGAGAGTCCCCCTCCCCTCATATGAGCTGATTTATTCTTTTTATAATAGATTTGAGCTCCTCTCTTTACACGTTAGTATTCATGTGTAGATAATCCTATTTTCCCTCCGAGATAATGTGCAACAAACACGTATAAAAATCCCTTATAATTGTTGGATTACTAAGAGGGGGGGTGAATCAATAATAGAGCAATTTAATCATTTTTAACCATATAATCCAAGTGTTATATCAATGTGGCATTATCATCCTATAACTGCAAAGTAAATAAGCAATGAACAAATGAACAATCATACACATACAAAGTACACCAGTGTTTTACGTGGAAACCCAAAGTGGAAGAAAACCACATAATGCTTTTTCTCATATGTTTTAAAGAATTACATTCATTGGAAGCACCAACTTCCTTTGTTTTCCACCTGAAACTGGAAGGAATCTCCAACCCCCTTGTTTCCAACATGAAGGAAGCTCCAACTCCCCTATTCTTTGGCTACAATCAGAAGGAGGCTACAACCCCCTATGTTCTTCAGCTACAACCACATGTCCTTGCCCTGTCCAACCACTCTGAAGTAGAAGTAGAATGATGTAACCATTGTCACAAGATCACTATGAGATATACCGTCGTAAACATGTACCAATAAACCTAAACCATGCATAAACCTGTACCTCAACCTGTAATCAACATGTACCATAAACAAGTGCATCAACCATGCACCAACCTGTACCAAACAACCTGTAATTAACCTGTACCATAAAAAAGTGCATCCAACCATGTACCAAGTATATACCAATCATGTGTCAACTACGCATCAACTATAACTCATCAATATGTACCAACATCATCAACTATACACCTCATGTATGTGCCAACTCATCAACTACTTGTCTCAACCATGTACCCAACATGTACCTTAACCAAAATCCCTCATCAATTTCATCATCCAAATATGATTTGTAACTCTGTAATAGACCTAGTGTATATGATCACATAGCTGCAAACCTTCCTTAACTTTCACAACAAGAGACTAGCATTTTCATCAAACTTTTCTTTAGTCCCACGTGACTAGTTTGGGATTAGTGAACAACCCTAACTTGAAATAATCATAACTATATGCCTATAATGAATAAATATCTAAAAATAGTACACAATTTTATTCAGTTTGTTTTATGCAATTCCTCTAGTTTTCACTACTTGGAGCCTCTCAAAAAAGGAGTTATAGCAAAAATGGCATACCTTGCTGAATTTTGGCTTATTCTAGAAAGAGACCTTGTAGAGCGTGCCCTGCATGGAATATTTGTTGAATGGATAATAACATGTTACGCATAATCCTATACATTGTAATCTAACCAACACATTTTGTCTTACTGAATTTGGATCTATTATGAATAAGTTATGGCGTTTTTACTTGAAACACCTATTTTAGACTAGTTTTAGGACTAGCCATAAACCCTATTTTCCAAGGAGTGTGTTGGCGTTCGGAAGTCACTCCTGGATTGCTAGCAGGAGCAGAGCCCGAAGCCCATCATATTTAATGTCACGGCTTGTTTTAAAGGGTGATCAAATGGAGGGAAACTCAAAACAGCGTCGTATCAACTCGGAAACCAGACCGAGCATACATGAAAGAGTGAGGTCCTGATAAACTCCAAACAGTGAGTCGTAGTAAAGGCGAGTAGGTGGAAGATTTACGCAGGAAGAGAGCAATGATCTATTACAGACATCCGGTATGCAACAGATTAAAGAAGAAATGTATCCGAACGCAAAATCCTTTTA
>JASDQU010504727.1:26561-39834 GCA_032191745.1 Picea mariana | reverse complement strand
TTTTCGGCACATGGTTTTTGCCGATGGTTTTCTATTTTCGGTTAAGGAATTAGGGTTTTGGACTAATCCAGGTCATTGGGTTAGGGTTTTGGATGTCATTGGCTCCTATATGTATATTGTATTGTAAACAATGTAACACAATGAATGAATATTATATATGCTGGTCTTCTTGGTTTGGGTTTCCAGGGGAAAAATCTCTGTGTAATGTTTGTATTTTCCATTGTATCTTTTCTGTTCTTTTCTGAATATCTGTTTACAATAGACATTGTACAAGGTTAGAATTTACAGTGATGACTCGACAACCAAAATCATAGGTCGAGGAAAATTCAAATTGAGGCTCATAGATGGAGGGATTAGAAAACTACCTGGTGTTCTACACATCCCAGGATTGGCCATAAATTTTATTTCTGTAAGAAAAATGGACGATGTAGGGGTAAAAACAATATTTGAAAAGGAAACCTATAGGATAGTTAAAGGAGAAATGGTGCTAATGAAGGGAGTTCGGTTTTGAAGTTTGTATAAGATGCAATGAAGACTTACTAGTGATGGGTGCAATAGTTCCATTGTTCCTGATATTAGAGTTTAATAAGAAAGAAATCCTATAGTCTCTGGAGAAAAGGTTATGTTGTGGCATCAAAGACTGGGCATATCAGAGAGAAGGGTCTTCGACTACTATGCGGTAAAGGAATTGTTGAAGGTATGTCTAACTTCTCTTTGGATTTTGATTTCTGTGAACATTGTGTATATGGGAAGTAGAATCGGGTAAGATTCCCCTTTGGTGCAACGAGGGAAGAAGCAATTTTACAACTAGTTCACAATGATGTTTTTGGACCTATGCCAGTTCCATCATTGGGAAAATCTGTGAACTATGTCTCATTTATATATGACTTCCCGAGGAATAATTGGATATATTTTTAGGAAGAAATATGAAGTCATTGACAATTTTAAAGAGTTTAAGGCTCTTGTTGAGAATCAAACTGAGAAAATAATTAAGGTGTTGAGGACATATAATAATGGAGAGTTCTACAGGAATGAATTTGAATAATTATGTAAGAAGTGAGGTATAGCAACGCAAAATACTAATCCATATACACCTTAGTAGAATGGATTTGCAAAAGGGATGAACAAGATGTTGACAGAAAAAACAAGGTGCATGCCTAGTGGTATCAGGTTAGGGAAAGAATTTTGGGCATAGGCACTGGGTATTGCATGTTACCTGGTCAACATATCACCCTCATCAACGCTGGATGACAAGAATCCACAAGAGGTATGGACTGGTAAGAAACCTCCTCTCACACATCTCAAGGTATTTGGTTGTGATGCCTATGTTCATTTTCCAAAGGAAAACAAGAGTAACCTAGATAAGAAGGATGAAAAGTTTATCTTTATTTTGTATATTGATGGTATCAAAGGTTTTAATCTTTGGAACCCAAAAACTAAGAAGGTTGTGTATAGCCTAGATGTGGTATTTATACAAATGAAATATGTTAAATAAGAAGTTCTATCAAGTAAGGAAAAACCATATAAAATAGATTTTGATTTAAAGGATGATGAATCAGAATCTACAGAAGAACGTGAATCAAAATAAGAATATCCTCATACTCCAGTATTGAGGAGCTCGGTTTGAGAAAGAAGGCGATCGAAAATGTATACTCCATATAATTTTTGTTCATATTTTTCTTTGTCTATTACTAGTGATGATCATAGAACTGTGAGGGAGGGAGTGGATTCAGATGATGGAAAACTCTGGAAAAATTCCCTAGATGATGAAATGGAAGCCTTGGATAAGAATGAGGCTTGGGATCTAGTGGAGTTGTTGACTGGAAGAAATCCCATTGGAATAAAACGAGTATTTAAAAATTAGTTGAATGCAGAAGGCAAATTAGAGAAATACAAAGCTCGATTAGTAGCAAAGGGTTCTTTCCAGGTTGAGGGAATTGATTTTGGTGAGATTTTTTCTCCTATTGCCAAGTTAAATTCTATAATATTTGTGTTATTTCTTGCTACTGCATTTGATTTTGAAGTAGAACAGATGGATGTGAAGACAACATTCCTACATGGGGATCTGGAAGAAGAAATCTATATGAAGCATCCAGAAGGATTTGTTGTGAAGGGAAAGAGGGAGCTAGTATGCAAGCTAAAAAAATCCCTCTATGGTTTAAAACAATCACCAAAGATGTGGTATAAAAAAATTGATACTTATATGTTGGGACTTGGCTTCACAAGAAGAAAAGGGGACCACTGTGTGTATTTTAAATTAATTGGTGATCATTTGATTTATTTGGTCTTGTATGTGGATGACATGTTGCTGATAGGAAACAAGAAGGAGATTATCTAGGATGTAAAAAATTATTTGTCCTCTAAATTTGACATGAAGGATATCGATGCTGCAAATTTCATTTTGGGCATGGAAATTAAAAAAGATCGGAAAAAGAGAAAAATCTAGTTAAATTAGAGAAAATATGTCAAGACAATTTTGTAGAGGTTTAATATGTAGGAATGTAAACCGGTCAAGGTCCCTATTCATGTTGGTGTAAAGTTATCTGTGGATAAGTGTCGCAAGACACAAGAAGAGGAGGATGACATGTCTCGTGTTCCATATTCAAGTGCAATTGGAAATTTGATGTATGCAGTGGTCTGTAATAGACCAGACATTGCACATGCAGTGGGAGTTTTGAGAAGGTATATGTCAAAACTAGAGAAGGATCATTGGACGAGAATAAATAGGGTTTTCATGTATTTGTGTGGCCCTAACAGCTATGGATTGTGCTACCAAGGAATACCATGATTGGAAAGAGTGTTGGACATACATGGATTTGTGGATGCAGAATGGGCTAGAGATATGGATCGTAGGAGATCTACAAGAGAGTATGTGTTTAATCTATTTGGAGGAGCAATCAGTTGGATTAGAAAAAGACAAGCTATGGTGTAACTTTCAACTACATAAGCTGAATACATGGAATCCACTCATGCAAGTAAGGAAGTAGTATGGTTAAAAAAATTGTGTAACCACTTATCTTAGTACTACAAGCTGTAAGGGTAGATTGTGGCAGTCAGAGTGCAATTTTTCTGGTAAAGAAACTGACTTATCATTCAAGGAAAAAGCATATCAATGTTCAATATCACTTTGTGAGAGACATGGTTGAAGAAAAGAAAGTGTTGCTGATGAAGGGAGATACTTTGAAGAATGTTGTAGATTCATTAACAAAATCTGTGAGCACTGAGAAGTTCTCTTGGTGCAGAGGATCGATGGAATTGTTGCCCTGGATTGTTGACTATGTAACCCTGTGACCCCTATATGAAAAGAAAACAACAAGTGGGAGAATGTTGGGTATGTGTTATTTTCTTTGCACGACTAGCCCTAGTGTCTATTGTGTTGTGCCATGAGCGCAGGGGGGTTTGAGAGGGGGCTGCTAGGCCCCCCTTTGGGGATTGCAGCGGGGTGATAGCTCCTTTACGCGAGGGTTTGGGGGCAATGCCCCCGAGAATTTTTTTCTCGGGAAATGTGTCACATTTTGCCTCATTTTTCATGTCACCTCAATTTTTGTGTCCATTGTTGGGAGGTTGTTTCGGCACATGATTTTTGCCGATGATTTTCTATTTCCGGTTAAGGAATTAAGGTTTTTTACTAATCCAGGTCATTGGGTTAGGGTTTTGGATGCTGCTAGATAATATATGTATATTGTATTGTAAAAAATGTATGAGTATGAATGAATATAGAATATGTTGGTTTTCTTAGTTTGGGTTTCTAAGGGAAAAATCTCTATGTAATGTGTATATTTGCCATTGTATATTTTCTGTTCTTTTATTGAAAATCTGTTTGCAGTAAATATTGTACAATGTTAAAATTATGCATTTTCTATAATCTTTTACTCTTTGAAAAAATAAAATTAACTCAATTAAGAGTTTATTACATACATTTATTCTAGCTTAAAATATTTTATATCAAAGTTTGGTGGCGAGCAAATAATTTTCGAATTGAGCTGGGCACCAATTTTTCAAGGTTCTTTCTTTAGGTAAAAAAATATTTTTTCTACACTATTTTTCTCATTAATAAATTTGATTAATCCTCTCCCTAAATTATGATGCTTATAAAACTCATTGTAATTAATAAAAAAATTAAATGGCCAAACTTTTACTTAATAGTAGTAATCACACTGCCAAGAAATATTATAACCGAGGATTTGTTTTGAAATATATATGTTGGTCATTAGGGTTATACATGTTTATTAAATGCATCAAACCAAATGGTATCAATTACTAAGACATTCCATGGTTAGGATAATAATATTTCATAATAGCATTTGAGTGGTTTCAATTCATCAATTCATCAATTTTACAATTTCTCTTCTCAAATGATTGATTATAATTATAAGTTTAAGAGAGAGAGAGAGAGAGTTTTCATTTGTAGACTGCATTTGAGATCTCTTTGCTCAAATAATAATTCATTTCTAGTCCAATGCATTAAAAAACTTAATAATTGCTTGTTATCATAAATAACTTGCATTATATTTGGACAACTCGAATACTCAGATATTTTACCATATGAACATATAAACATTAAATAAAGCGATAAAGCTTGCCATTTGAAATTTTCAAGGATTGAACAATGAGAAGAATATGAGAAGTGGTTTCACTATCTTGTTTGAATATCATGTAATCTTCATGTTTGTAGCTCAATTGTTTTATCCATATAAAAAGGGGTTTTTAATGGATGATGAACATATGATATTTTCTTTTATACTTATCCACATGGGTGCATCTTGTTGTAAACAGTAATTACAAGTTAGTGAGTTTCACGTCTCTGCCAATTTGTCAATCAGTCAGTCAGTTAGTTTTTCAATCTGCGACTAGAGTTCATTACTTTACATTGACATTTACTCAAACTCAGTTTTTTTAGTCAGCAAGCAGGGGAGTTAATTAATGAAGACAAAATTTATCTTTCTTGATTCCATTTAAGTAGATAGAAGTCAATTGTATTTATTAACATCTTTAATGTTGAGTTAGTTTTTACTTCTACAGGAAGTCTCAGTCTTATATATATATATATATATATATATATATATATATATATATATATATATATATATATATATATATCCGAGTATGTAAGTAGTCGATATGAAGATGGACAAAGAGAACAATTGATGAGAAGCAGTAGCATCAATTGAAGGTAGTCAAAGAATTCTGAGATCTCAAGCTCTATGTGTGTTTTATAAGTTCCAGAAGTCCAAGAAATCATTGGAGCCGAAGCTTGACTCAGTATAGTATTTTGTATTAGCGTGCAACGCCGATGTTATTAATATCAAGTATTTTGTGTATTGAAAAGTTCTGTTATATTTCTGATTTTATATGTTAAGTATAGCACTGTGTTGTTTCTCCATCTATAAATCATTTCATTAAGTGTTTTATCACAACGCGCAGTAAATCATGCAGTCTATGCACTATGCATTAAGTCCTGAGTTTTCAACGATGAATTTTAGTGGCACACAATATTTGTCACCGCGTTGCACACATTTTCCCTGCATGTTGTGGATCCAAAATTTGTTATTAGAGCATGTTTTATAAGAGTAATTTTCAAGAGTAGAAACTTTGTCATAAACTGAAATATGTCTTCTACTTCAAATATGAAACCTCCTACTTTTACAGGAAAAAATTATGAATTATGGTCCTTGACCATGAAGGCATTATTTCGGGGTCAGGATGTATGGGAAATAGTTGAAAATGGCTATGTGAAATCAACAGATCAGGCAACATATAATGCACTCACACAAGGTGAGAAGGATTTTTTGAAAGATCAAAGAAAGAAGTACATAAAGGAAATGTTTTACATGCATCAAGCCATGGATGAAATCATACTCCCAAGAGTTGCATGAGAAAATCAAGCCAAGAAGGCATGGGACATATTGCAAACCTCTTATCAAGGTATGGAAAAAGCCTAGACTTTGAAACTACAAATTCTTAGAAGAGATTTTAAAACTCTATCAATGAAAGATATAGATTTAGTTGATTCCTNGCATCAACTTAAGGTAGTCGAAGAATTCTGAGATCTCAAGCTCTACGTGTGTTTATAAGTTCCAGAAGTCCAAGAAATCATTGGAGCTGAAGCTTGACTCAGTATAGTATTTTGTATTATCATGCAACGCCGATGTTATTAATATCAAGTATTTTTTGTATTGAAAAGTTCTGTTATATTTCTGATTTTATATGTTAAGTATAGCACTATGTTGTTTCTCCATCTATAAATCATTTCATTAAGTGTTTTATCACAACGCGCAGTAAATCATGCAGTCTATGCACTGTGCATTAAGTCCTAAGTTTTCAATGATGAATTTTAGTGGCACACAATATTTGTCACTGCGTTGCACACATTTTCCCCGCACGTTGTGGATCCAAAATTTGTTATTAGAGAAAGTTTTATAAGAGTAATTTTCAAGAGTAGAAACTTTGTCATAAAGTGAAATATGTCTTCTACTTCAAATATGAAACCTCCTAGTTTTACAGGAAAAAATTATGAATTATGGTCTTTGACCATGAAGGCATTATTTCAGGGTCAAGATGTATGGGAAATAGTTGAAAATGGCTATGTGAAACGACCAGATCGGGCAACATATAATGCACTCACACAAGGTGAGAAGGATTTTTTGAAAGATCAAAGAAAGAAGTACATAAAGGAAATGTTTTACATACATCAAGCCATGGATGAAATCATACTCCTAAGAGTTGCATGAGAAAATCAAGCCAAGGAGGCATGGGACATATTGCAAACCTCTTATAAAGGTATGGAAAAAGTCTAGACTTCGAAACTACAAATTCTTAGAAGAGATTTTGAAACTCTATCAATGAAAGATATAGATTTAGTAGATTCCTTTTATACCCATGTCGTTGGCCTGATAAATCAGATTAAGTCTCATGGTGAAACCATAGAGGACAAAAAGGTTGTTGAGAAAGTACTTAGGAGTCTTCCTCCTAAATTTCATACCCTAGCTGTGACTCTAGAAGAGAGAAAATATCTAAGTCAATTTAGCCTAGATGAACTACAAGCTTCCCTCTTTAATCATGAACACAAATTGAATAGGTCAAATATGTCATTAGAGAATGAATTTTCGATGCAGTCATCTATAAGCCATGGAAGAGGAAGGGGGAGAGATAAATCTAGAGGTAGAGGAAGAAGTTCTTCTACAGGTAGATGCAGTATCAGTCCTGGAAACACTGGTGGAAGAGGTCAAAACCCAAATACCAGTCATCCAAGTAGTCAGAGAATTGGTAAATCAAAGATTTAGTGCCATTACTGTAAAAGGTATGGAAATTATGCATATGAGTGTAGGAAGAGACAATATAATCAGAACAACAAAGGACAAGATCAGTCACACAACGTAAACAATCCCTCTTGTCCTATGTTTATGGCATGCATTGAAGCAATATAAATAGTCTCACGAGTTGAATGCAATGTTTCTCAAGAAATTCCATGTGACATATGGTATCTAGATTCAGGCTCCAATAATCACATGACAGGAAACATATAATTATTTTCTAGTTTGGATAAGTCAGTCCAAACTAAAATTACACTTGGGACAGATATCAAAGTCATTGGCTTAGGAAAAGGAGGTATAAAAATCTTAACTAAAAAAGGAGAACAAAAGGTTAAGCCTGATGTATATTATGTTTCTGATTTGAAGCATAATTTGATGAGTACATGACAATTGTTATAGAAAGGATACATACTCTACATGGAAGATAATCACTGTGCGATTATGGATAGATATCCAAGCAATAAACTTATTGTAAGAATTCAGATGAAAAGCAACATAATGTTCCTATTGACATTGAATCCAACCAAGAAGAGAAATACAATGCATGTCGTTGGTAAAGAAAAAGATGCATAATTAGACACTGCATTTACACTAGATAGTGCGCACAATATCGATAAAGGAGAAATTAATGCAGAGATGCAGGAAACATTCCAATATAAAGTACACAATGATTCCTGGTTATGGGATTTCATATTTGGACATTTTAACTTTGGAGGTTTGAAGCGACTATACACAAAGGATATGGTAAAAGGTTTTCCATTGATAGAAAAACCAAAAAGAATATGTGAAGGTTGCATATTTGGAAAGCAACATAGAGAATCATTTCCATTTGGAAAGTCTTATAGAGAAAAAGCTCCACTGGAAATTGTACATTCATACATTTTTGGACCAATGCAAACACCATCCATAGGAGGCAGTACATATTTTATTACATTTATTGATGATTTCTCAAGAAATACATGGATTTATTTCCTGAAACATAAATTTGATGCATTGCATTATTTTCAGCAATTTAAATCACTTGTGGAGAAGCAGAGTGATTATTACATAAAGTGTATAAGAACTGATAGAGGAGGAGAATATATGTCAAGAGAATTTTAGAAATTTTGTAAATTTCATGACATCTACAAGCAATTTACCACGCAGTATACACAACAACATAATGGTGTCGTAGAAAGAAAGAATTGAGCCATCATGGAGATGGTGTGCAATATGTTGGCAGCCAAACATTTGTCAAACGAGTCTTGGGATGAAGTGGTATTAATTGATGTATACATCATGAGAAAATGTATGACAAAGAGTGTGAAGAACAAAGATCCTCAAGAAGCCTGGACCTGTATGAAGCATAATGTGGCACACTTAATTTTTTTGTTTCATGTCGCATACAGATGTTCTAGATGAGCTGAGAAAGAAGTTGGACAACAAAGGACATAAATGTATTTTTTTTGGGTACTCTGAAGATACAAAAGCATACAAGTTGTATGATCCTGTTGCAAGAAAAGTCATAATTGGTCGCGATGTTCAATTTGTGGACAATGAAGCATGGGATGGAAGCACAGAAAAGACAATCAGAATAATTGATGCTATGGAGCATGATGATACAGAAGAAGAGGTGCTTCAAAAACCATGTAAAATTCAGTGTGCATTTCCTTCTACAATTGCGACACAAATCCTAGCACAAACTACTCTAGTAAGATCAGTAGGTGTGCAGTCTACACCTAGAGCACAACAAACTACAGTAAGCAGTCCAAGTAGTTCTACATATCTAGATCCAACATTAGCAAGTATGTTACCAAGAAAGACAAGAAGTATGCGCGACATCTATAATGAGGACACAACAAATTGATTTTCCAGTTTTTTCTCTATTTTCACAAAAAAATGACCCATTAACCTTTGAAGATGTTGTCAAATTTGATGTATGGTCTCAAGCCATGGATGAAGAAATCATATGCATAGAGAACAATCAAAAATGGAAATTGGTATATGTACCTAATGATAAGGATTTGAGAAGTGTCAAGTGGATTTATGAAACCAAGAGATATGCAAATGGAAATGTTTCGAAGCACAAGGCAAGGCTAGTTGCAAGAGGTTTTACACAACAACTTGGAATTGATTTCAAGGGAAATTTTACACTAGTTGCATGCATGAACATAGTAAAAAATGTGGTATCCATTGTTGCGCAGAACAAATGGTCAATTTATCAAATGGATTTAAAGTCAACATTCTTGAATGGACATTTAGAAGAAGAAGTATATGTGGAAAAACCACAAGTCTATGAGGTTCCAGGACAAGAGGACAAAGTATATAGATTGAAGAAAGCATTGTATGGGTTAAATCAAGCTCCCAGATCTTGGTATAGTTTCATAGATCCCTATCTCATTCAAAATGGATTTCAGAGAAGTGAATTTGAGCCAACATTGTACATCAAAGAAAATCAACAAGGTAATATGTTAATTTTTTTCTTATATGTAGATGATTTGATTTTTACAAGTGATTTTAACATAGAAGAATTTAAGTCAGTCATGAAGGATGAATTTGAAATGAATGATTTGGGGCTTATAAGATATGTTTTGGGTACTGAAGTCTACCAGTCTAAATCTGATATATTTATTTTACAATCTAAGTATGCACATAAAATTTTGAAAATATTCAATATGATAAATTCCAAAGAAGCCCCAACACCTGTCATAACAGGATTGAAGTTAAGAAAGGTAGATAAAGGGTCCGAGTTGGATCTCACACTGTTTAAAAGACTAGTAGGAATTCTTATGTATCTCACAACAAAAGACCTGAAATTATGTATGGAGTGAGCCTAATTTCAAGGTTCATGGAAAATCCAAAAGAATCACATTGGAAAGTAGGAAAGACAATTCTGAGATATGTGAATGGAAAAAAATATTTTGGTATAAGGTATTCTACTTCAAAATAGTTTAGACTTATTGGATACACTAACAGTGATTGTGGAGGCAAAATAGATGATAATAAATTACCTCTGAGTACACATTTCATTTTGGAATAGGTATAGTATCATGGGCCTCAAGTAAGCAACCCATAGTGAATCTTTCTTCAGTAGAAGCAGAGTACGTCGAAGCTACAAGCACAACTTGTCAAGCAGTCTAGATGAGAAGAATGTTAAAATATTTGTTGCAGGAATAGTAGGAACCAACTACAATATTTTGTGACAACAATTCATCCATAATATTATCAAAGAATCATGTGTTTCACAAGAAAGCCAAACACATTGATACAAGGTATCATTTCATCATAGAATTAGTGAATAAAAGATAAATCTGTTCAGAGTTTTGCAAGTCAAAAGAACAATTTGCGGACATTTTTACAAAATCTTTAGCAAGAGATGCATTTCATCATCTGCGTAGTAGTCTGGGAGTTTGCACAGTAACATAAGTTTGAAAATATATGCCAATTCAATTTTTGATGTAAATTTTCGTAATCCCACCTACTTATAATTAAGGGGGAGTGTTGGAAATAGTAATTACAAGTCGGTGAATTTCACATCTTCGTTGATTTTTTAGTCAATCAGTCAGTCATTTTTTCATTTTGCAACTACAGTTCATTAGTTTACACTTACATTTTCTCAAAGTCAGTTTTGTTAGTCAAAAAGCAGGGGAGTTAGTTAATGAATCCGATATTTATCTTTCTCAAGTCCATTTAATTAGATAGAAGTCAGTCGTATTTATTGACGTCTTTAATGTTGAGTTAGTTTTTACTTCTACAGGAAGTATTAGTCTTATTTATATATTTCCAAGTCTGTAAGAAGTCGATATGCAGATGAACAGAGAGAATAGTCGATGAGAAGCAACAACAATAGTTAAAGGTAGTCGAATAAGTCTGAGAGCTCAATATCTGTGTATTTTGTATGTTTCAGAAGTCCAAGAAGTAATTGGAGCCGAAGCTTGACTCAGTATTGTATTTTTATTCGTGCGCAATGATGAAGTTATTAATATCCAATATTTTGTGTATTGAGAAGTTCTGTTATATTTCTAACTTTATATGCTAAGTATAGCACTGTGTTGGTTCTACATCTATAAATCATTTCATTAACTGTTTTATCACTACGCACAGTAAATCATGTAGTTTGTGGATGGCATGATAGGTCTTGAGTGTTCATTGATGAAGTTTAGTGGCGAGCAGTATTTGTCACTGCACTGCACACAATTTATCGGCGCGCTTTGGATCCAAGACATCTTTGAAATAATTTATGTTTTGTCTTAGAGTCACAATTACTTTGAGGCATAGTGGACAGGTTGTGTAGAGACCGAAATTCATACCAGATGAAAGGAATTTAGATCAAATACCATCAACGGGTAGGAAAATGCCTGTAAGAGAATTCCTAGGAAACAAATTTGTGGACAATACATCAATTTATGATCACCAGAACAATCTAAAACGTCAACATTATGATCAATAGAGTTGGAAATATCCTTATGACAAAGGATGGATATGCACTATAATTTTCAAATGGGAAGGTTGATGTGAAAGATCTTTGTATGAAGCTTCAACATAAGAATCTATCTAGAGGTTTCTGAAGTGAAAATTAGTGGTAGAGTGATTTGAGGGATCTACATGAAAGGATTTCAAGAAGAACAAGATCACAATCAACCACCACAACTATATAACGATGTTTATCATTACTGAAAATTAGTGAATAGATTAGAGCATATGTTGTCATCAAGGGAAAGGAATGCATCACACCACAAATAACTATCAAGAAACATTTATGTCTCTAAGTGAATGTCAGTGCCAAGGTCCATGAATGCATATGACATACATCATCACCAAGTACTATGTATGCATCTCATTATACATCAACAGTGAGATTCATAGATGCATCAAAGTATGATTCATTTTCAGTAAAGGTCAATTATATACTAAGCCAGTTGAAACTAAACAATATGTTTAAGGCCTCATGCTCCAAGCGGTACCACAAATAAAAATGCATAGTCATAAATTATGGAGAATAAGAAAGGGTAATCTAGCGTTGAAATCTAAGAATCGATGCAAGAAGAATTTTGATTTGTTTTAATTTATGTAAGCCACGTGTAATGATAATGCCAAATGCATTGGTATTTACTAACATGGCCTCAAAAGATGAGTCACTAGATCTCAATGATGCAAGCAGGGATTCATGTGCCACAAAATCACAATGCCAGTGCCATCAATACAAGAAATTGTTTCTTGGTCATTGCATCTTGAAGTAGGAAGGTCCATACAAGATCAATGGAGTTACTAGATTAGGGTTTATATTGAAAATTCACCAATAAATAAGTGTTTCAATTATATTGGTGGAAGAAGCCACATGCTTGAGGATCCATTTAGGTCAAACTCATAGGTTGAGGTCCCAATATGATGTAAGAGGATCGATAAGGGTCGTCCCTTCTTCTCATAGCCAACCCAATGTTCTAGGTTCGGTATTAGAAGGTGTCAGTGGATAAGTAGAAGGTGTAGGGGGGTAATTCAACTATTGGGACATGATAGAACCCTTCACTAGGCTATACATCGATAGGCTTGAACCACCAACTAAAACAAACTCGACCTACATCCACTTATCCCACATGCCATCATATGAACCCATAGTAAAGGCATCAAAGGAAGCAACATCAATTCTCAAACTCGTTGCTTCATATCTAGATCCCATGGTTGCACCCCAACCAGTTTATGTGATAGTCCCAACTTCTATTCACCGAGTTCCATATCTAGATCTAGATCGAGAGACATCACCTCGCTTAGGATCCCCAATGATCATTTATTTGATGATAAAAGTGCCATGTTTTACCTGAGATCACATAAGCCAGAGAAAGTTGATTTGTAATCCTTGCAAATAAGATTATTCCCAGGAAAAGAGTTAGAGAGAGGTAAAATGGCGATAAGTGAACCATATCGTAGAAATGATGGAGGTTCTTGAGATCACAGGATAAAGGTGCATGAGATCCAATATTAGT
>JASDQU010504727.1:11648-26511 GCA_032191745.1 Picea mariana | reverse complement strand
TGTCATTAGAGAATGAATTTTCGGTGCAGTCATCTATAAGCCATGGAAGAGGAAGGGGGAGAGCTAAATCTAGAGGTAGAGGAAGAAGTTCTTCTACAGGTGGACGCAGTATCAGTCCTGGAAACACTGGTGGAAGAGGTCAAAACCCAAATACCAGTCATCCAAGTAGTCAAAGAATTGGTAAATCAAAGATTCAGTGCCATTACTGTAAAAGGTATGGAAATTATGCATATGAGTGTAGGAAGAGACAATATAATCAGAACAACAAAGGACAAGATCAGTCACACAACGTAAATAGTCCCTCTTGTCCTATGTTTATGGCATGCATTGAAGCAATATAAATAGTCTCACGAGTTGATTGCAATGTTTCTCAAGAAATTCCATGTGACATATGGTATCTAGATTCAGGCTGCAGTAATCACATGACAGGAAACATATAATTATTTTCTAGTTTGGATAAGTCAGTCCAAACTAAAATTACACTTGGGACAGATATCAAAGTCATTGGCTTAGGAAAATGAAGTATAAACATCTTAACTAAAAAAGGAGAACAAAAGGTTAAGCCTGATGTATATTATGTTTCTGATTTGAAGCATAATTTGATGAGTACATGACAATTGTTATAGAAAGGATACATACTCTACATGGAAGATAATCATTGTGTGATTATGGATAGATATTCAAGAAATCAACTTATTGCAAGAATTCAGATGAAAAGCAACATAATGTTCCGATTGACATTGAATCCAACCAAGAAGAGAAATACAATGCATGTCGTTGGTAAAGAAAAAGATGCATAGTTAGACATTGCATTTACACCAAATAGTGCGCACAATATCGAGAAAGGAGAAATTAATGCATAGATGCAAGAAACATTCCAATATAAAGTACACAATGATTCCTGGTTATGGGATTTCATATTTGGACATTTTAACTTTGCAGGTTTGAAGCGACTATACACAAAGGATATGGTAAAAGGTTTTCCATTGATAGAAAAACCAAAAAGAATATGTGAAGTTTGCATATTTGGAAAGCAACATAGAGAATCATTTCCATTTGGAAAGTCTTATAGAGAAAAAGATCCACTGGAAATTGTACATTCATACATTTTTGGACCAATGCAAACACCATCCATAGGAGGCAGTACATATTTTATTACATTTATTGATGATTTCTCAAGAAATACATGGATTTATTTCCTGAAACATAAATTTGATGCATTGCATTATTTTCAGTAATTTAAATCACTTGTGGAGAAGCAGAGTGATTATTACATAAAGTGTATAAGAACTGATAGAGGAGGAGAATATATGTCAAGAGAATTTTAGAACTTTTGTAAATTTCATGACATCTACAAGCAATTTACCACACAGTATACACAACAACATAATGGTGTCGTAGAAAGAAAGAATTGAGCAATCATGGAGATGGCGTGCAATATGTTGGCAGCCAAACATTTGTCAAACGAGTCTTGGGATGAAGTGGTAGTAACTGTTGTATACATCATGAACAAATGTATGACAAAGAGTGTGAAGAACAAAGATCCTCAATAAGTCTGGACGGGTATGAAGCATAATGTGGCGCACTTAATTTTTTTGTTTCGTGTTGCATACAAATGTTCTAGATGAGCTGAGAAAGAAGTTGGACAACAAAGGACATAAATGTATTTTTTTTGGGTACTCTGAAGATACAAAAGCATACAAGTTCTATGATCTTGTTCCAAGAAAAGTCATAATTGGTTGCGATGTTCAATTTGTGGACAATGAATCATGGGATGGAAGCAGAGAAAAGACAATCAGAATAATTGATGCTATGGATCATGATGATACAGAAGAAGACATGCTTCAAAAACCATGTAAAATTCAATGTGCATTTCCTTCTACAATTGCGACACAAATCCTAGCACAAACTACTCCAGTAAGATCAGTAGGTGTGTAGTCTACACCTAGAGCACAACAAACTACAGTAAGTAGCCCAAGTAGTTCTACATCTCTAGATCCAACATTAGCAAGTATGTTACCAAGAAAGACAAGAAGTATGCGCGGCATCTATAATGAGGACACAACAAATTGATTTTTCAGTTTTTGCTCTATTTTCACAAAAAAATGACCCATTAACCTTTGAAGAAGTTGTCAAATTTGATGTATGGTCTCAAGCCATGGATGAAGAAATCATATGCATAGAGAAAAATCAAAAATGGAAATTGGTAGATGTACCTAATGATAAGGATCTGAGAAGTGTCAAGTGGATTTATGAAACCAAGAGATATGCAAATGGAAATGTTTCGAAGCACAAGGAAAGGCTAGTTGCAAGAGGTTTTACATAACAACTTGGAATTGATTTCAAGGGAAATTTTACACTAGTTGTGTGCATGAACATAGTAAAAAATGTGGTATCCATTGTTGCGCAGAACAAATGGTCAATTTATCAAATGGATTTAAAGTCAACATTCTTGAATGGACATTTAGAAGAAGAAGTATATGTGCAAAAAACACAAGTCTATGAGATTCCAGGACAAGAGGACAAAGTATATAGATTGAAGAAAGCATTGCATGGGTTAAATCAAGCTCCCAGATCTTGGTATAGTTTCATAGATCCCTATCTCATTCAAAATGGATTTCAGAGAAGTGAATTTGAGCCAACATTGTACATCAAAGAAAGTCAACAAGGTAATATGTTAATTTTTTTCTTATATGTAGATGATTTGATTTTTACAAGTGATTTTGACATAGAAGAATTTAAGTCAGTCATGAAGGATGAATTTGAAATGACTGATTTGGGGCTTATGAGATATGTTTTGGGTATTGAAGTCTACCAGTCTAAATCTGATATATTTATTTCACAATCTAAGTATGCACATAAAATTTTGAAAATATTCAATATGATAAATTCCAAAGAAGCCCCAACACCTGTCATAACAGGATTGAAGTTAAGAAAGGTAGATAAATGGTCCGAGTTGGATCCCACACTGTTTAAAAGACTGGTAGGAAGTCTTATGTATATCACAACAAAAGACCTGAAATTATGTATGGAGTAAGCCTAATTTCAAGGTTCATGGAAAATCCAAAAGAATCACATTGGAAAGTAGGAAAGACAATTCTGAGATATGAGAATGGAAAAAAATATTTTGGTATAAGGTATTCTACTTCAAAATAGTTTAGACTTATTGGATACACTAACAATGATTGTGGAGGTAGAATAGATGATAATAAATTACCTCTGAGTACACATTTCATTTTGGAATAGGTATAGTATCATGGGCCTCAAGTAAGCAACCCATAGCGAATCTTTCTTCAGTAGAAGCAGAGTACGTCAGAGCTACAAGCACAACTTGTCAAGTTGTCTAGATGAGAAGAATGTTAAAATATTTTTTGCGGGAATAGTAGGAACCAACTACAATATTTTGTGACAACAATTCATCCAGAATATTATCAAAGAATCATGTGTTTCACAAGAAAGCCAAACATATTGATACAAGGTATCATTTCATCATAGAATTAGTGAATAAAAGATAAATCTGTTTAGAGTTTTGCAAGTCAAAAGAACAAGTTGCAGACATTTTTACAAAATCTTTAGCAAGAGATGCATTTCATCATCTGCGTAGTAGTTTGGGAGTTTGCACAGTAACATAAGTTTGAAAATATATGCCAATTCAATTTTTGATGTAAATTTTCATAATCCCACCTACTTATAATTAAGGGGGAGTGTTGGAAATAGTAATTACAAGTCGGTGAATTTCACATCTCCGTTGATTTTTTAGTCAGTCAGTCATTTTTTCAGTCTGCAACTACAGTTCATTAGTTTACACTTACATTTTTTCAAAGTCAGTTTTGTTAGTCAGAAAGCAAGGGAGTTAGTTAATGAAGCTGATATTTATCTTTCTCAAGTCCATTTAATTAGATAGAAGTCAGTCGTATTTATTGACGTCTTTAATGTTGAGTCAGTTTTTACTTCTACATGAAGTATTAGTCTTATTTATATATTTCCAAGTCTGTAAGAAGTCGATATGCAGATGAACATAGAGAATAGTTGATGAGAAGCAACAACAATAGTTAAAGGTAGTCGAATAAGTCTGAGAGCTCAAGATCTGTGTGTATTTTATAAGTTTCAGAAGTCCAAGAAGTAATTGGAGCCAAAGCTTGACTCAGTATTTTATTTTTATTCGTGCGCAATGCTGAAGTTATTAATATCCAATATTTTGTGTATTGAGAAGTTCTGTTATATTTCTAACTTTATATGCTAAGTATAGCACTGTGTTGGTTCTACATCTATAAATCATTTCATTAACTGTTTTATCACTACGCACAGTAAATCATGTAGTTTGTGCATTGCATGATAGGTCTTGAGTGTTCAATGATGAAGTTTAGTGGCGAGCAGTATTTGTCACTGCACTGCACACAAATTACCTGTGCGCTTTGGATCCAAGACATCTTTGAAATAATTTATGTTTTGGCTTAGAGTCACAATTACTTTGAGGCATAGTGGACAAGTTGTGTAGAGATCGAAATTCATACCAGATGAAAGGAATTTAGATCAAATACCATCAACAGGTAGGAAAATGCCTGTAAAAGAATTCCTAGAAAACAAATTTGTGGACAATACATCAATTTATGATCACCAGAACAATCTAAAACGTCAACATTGTGATCAATAGAGTTGGAAATATCCTTATGACAAAGGATGGATATGCACTATAATTTTCAAATGGGAAGGTTGATTTGAAAGATCTTTGTATGAAGCTTCAACATAAGAATCTATCTAGAGGTTTCTGAAGTGAAAATTAGTGGTAGAGTGATTTGAGGGATCTACATGAAAGGATTTCAAGAAGAACATGATCACAATCAACCACCAAAACTATATAACGATGTTTATCATTAGTGAAAATTAGTGAATAGATCAGAGCATATGTTGTCGTTAAGGGCAAGGAATGCATCACATCGCAAATAAATATCAAGAAACATTGATGTCTCTCAGTGAATGTCAGTGCCAAGGTCCATGAATGCATCTAACATACATCATCACCAAGTACTATGTATGCATCTCATTATACATCAACAGTAAGATCTATAGATGCATCAAAGTATGATTCATTTTCAGTAAAGGTCAATTATATACTAAGACAATTGAAACTAAACAATATGTTTTAAGGCCTCATGCTCTAAGCGGTACCACAAATAAAAATTCATAGTCATAAATTATGGAGAATAAGAAAGGGTAATCTAGCGTTGAAATCTAAGAATCAATGCAAGAAGAATTTTGATTTGTTTTAATTTATGTAAGCCACATGTAATGATAATGCCAAATGCATTGGTATTTACTAACATAGCCTCAAAAGATGAGTCACTAGATCTCAATGATGCAAGAAGGGATTCATGTGCCACAAAATCACAATGCCAGTGCCATCAATACAAGAAATTGTTTCTTGGTCATTGCATCTTGAAGTAGGAAGGTCGGTACAAGATCAATGGAGTTACTAGATTAGGGTTTATATTGAAAATTCACCAATAAATAAGTGTTTCAATTATATTGGTGGAAGAAGCCACATGCTTGAGGATCCATTCAGGTCAAACTCATAGGTTGAGGTCCCAATATGACGTGAGAGGATCGATAAGGGTCGTCCCTTCTTCTTGTAGCCAACCCAATGTTCTAGGTTCGGTATTAGAAGGTGTCAGTGGATAAGTAGAAGGTGTAGGGGGATAATTCAATTATTGGGACATGATAGAACCCTTCACTAGGCTATACATCGATAGGCTTGAACTGCCAACTAAAACAAACTCGACCTACATCCACTTATCCCACATGCCATCATATGAACCCGTAGTAAAGGCATCAAAGGAAGCAACATCAGTTCTCAAACTCGTTGCTTCATATCTAGATCCCATGGTTGCACCCCAACCAATTTATGTGATAGTCCCATCTTCTATTCGCCGAGTTCCATATCTAGATCTAGATCAAGAGTCATCACCTCGCTTTGGATCCCCAATGATCATTTATTTGATGACAAAAGCGTCATGTTTTACCCGAGATCACATAAGCCAGAGAAAGTTGATTTGTAATCCTTGCAAATAAGATTATTCCCAGGAAAAGAGTTAGAGAGAGGTAAAATGGCGATAAGTGAACCATATCGTAGAAATGATGGAGGTTCTTGAGATCACAGGATAAAGGTGCATGAGATCCAATATTATTGTTGATTAAGGTTGGTTGTCATTGATGTCATCCCTTGAAGAAAGTCCGATAGTGA
This sequence comes from Picea mariana, assembly GCA_032191745.1. NCBI lineage: Eukaryota > Viridiplantae > Streptophyta > Pinopsida > Pinales > Pinaceae > Picea > Picea mariana. The sequence continues at coordinate 20,270 of JASDQU010504727.1, read as the reverse complement.
ATTCTGGTAGCATAAAGGTTTGGGTAATGGACCCAAGGTTGTTGCATGTATAATGGTATGCATTTTAATATATTTGAAGGTAATACTATTCTATATGGATAGTACATGTCATGCCATTTATGGTGGTATTTGTAACATCCAATAACGTCTCACAGTTTGAGAGTTATGACCTTACGAAGTTGGAGGACCCTTTTATGTTGGCTTGAAGCCCCAAAAGGTCAAAGAAGTCAAAGAGATTGCAAAGAAGAATTATTATTTAAATGATAAAGTAAAGTGACAAAGTCAAGAAGGATTATTTAAATAATAAAGTGAAGTGACAAAATCAAAGAATATTATTTAAATGATAAAGTGAGGTGACAAAGTCAAGGAGGAATATTTAAATGATAAAGTAATGGAGAAATTTCTAATTATGGAAAGTGGTTGACCCTAAAAATGAGGAAAATAGGTTAAGTGACCTATAAATGGGTTAAGTGACCTAGAAATAGGTTAAGTGATCTAGAAATGGGTTAAGTGACCTAGAAATGAGTTAAGTGACCTAGAATATGCTTCTAAGGAAGATATTTGGAGAGTATAAATAAGAGGCAAGGCGCTCTCATTTTACATCAAACTTGAGCATATTGAATATCTGTAGGTGACTAAGGTAAACAAAGGATATATAAGATGAATTTCAAAGGGAAGGTGAAGAAAAGAAGGCCGGAATTCAAGAGAGGATAAATTATTTTGATGATGCTTTCTAAGGTATGTTATTTACAGGTCATCTCACCATTTTCGCAATAACGTTTTTTTTAGAATGATTTAGACCGTGAAATTGATAGGAAATTGAGGAAACATATCCAAGTATCTTTGGTAAAAAATTCAGCTTGTGGGTCATTGTATTTTTTGATTTACACTCCGTGGAAAATAGGGTTTGTGTCTAGTCCTGAAACTAGTCTAAAACAGGTGTTTCGGGTAAAAACGTAATAACTTCTTCATAAAAGATACAAATTGAGTAAGAAAAAAATGTGTTGGTTAGAGTACATTCTGTAGTATTCTTTGCAACATTTTCATATCCTTTCAATAAATATTCTGTGTGGGGCATGCTCTACAAGGTCTCTCTCTAGAATAAGCCAGAATTCAGCAAGGTATGCCATTTTTGCTATAACTCCTTTTTTGATAGGTTCCAAGAAGTGAAACCTGAAAGAATTGCATAAAACAAACTGAAGAACATTGTTTATTATTTTTATATATTTATTCATTACAAGTACATAGTTATGATTATTTCAAGTTAGGGTTTCTGACTAATCCTGAACTAGTCATGTGAGACTAAATAAATGTTTGATGAAAATGCTAGTCTCATGTTGTGGCTTTCATTTTCTTAGGGGCAGCCTGCTGACTGCTGATGGCTAGGGCCTTTGAATTGCTTCTCTTGGTGTAGACACTTACTTTGGGAACTTGGAGTATCAACTTATGAGGAGTTTTCTGTGGGGTTGGCCCCACTTGTTTTGTTTGAGAAGGCTGCAAGATGGTCTGCATATCAACACAGGTTTCTAAATTTTCCAATTTGTTGAAACCTTCAACATACTCATGTTCATAAGGGGCTTGTTCTTTCATCAATATTCTTTTAGATATGAACTGATGCAGATCATATCTTCTCCCTTGTATCTGTGCAAATCCAAACTCCTTGAGTTTGGCATGGATCTAAGATAAGTGGGATCTAGTTTTTACAATAAAGGTTCATATGATGAAAGGAAATTTGAGGTTTTATGCCTTGTGCAGTTTCAGAAAATGTTTTGTCTCTGAGATGATTCTTTATCTGATGAACTCTAGGGAAAACACTCTAGGTTTCAGAAAAATAGGCAAGAGATAGGAGGCCTCTTCATAACCATATACCCAAATTATTGTAGAATGCATGAAAAACACCCAGTCTCCCACTTTGTTTTCTGGATTTGGTTGCAAATAATTTTTCATGTCCTCCAGGACTCTTGGCAGGATGGTGTTGAAGATCAAGCTGTAAACTCTAGACATGATCCTATTTATGAAAATGAGCATTGTGATTCTTTTGAATTCAGTTGAGATGAATGCCTCTTCAGGGAACTCTTTCTTGTTTTTCTCTAGGAACATCTTCAACAAGCATGTGTAATACCTGAAGTGCCTTAGTGACTGGAAATTCACTAGTTGTTTGTGTACATTATGAGCTATGAATCCTTCAAAGTTGATGTGGACTGATTGACTGAAATCTGACTGGAAAAATGTTAACAAAAAACGTAACATGACCTCAACTACATACCTATCATTATCTAGACCTAAAATCTGACTGAGTATGGAACAGGCCCATTGGACTTCAATAATCAAGATATTTACATTCATTGGAAATGACAGACTCTTAGAAATATGTTCAGGTTTGACAATTGTCTGCAAAAATGCGCTTTTACCTCGGGGGAACATTCCCTGTAAACCATGACTAGCTTTTCTTCTTCAAATGGTTTAGACACTATAGAGGGGGACTCTGGTATGCCTAGGACATATAGAATTGGTAGGCTATCCACTCTACACATGACATTAGACCCTAGTTTGTTTAAGACAACTTTCTCTTCCCGTGAGTATTGTTTTGTGCACCAACCTATGAATTCTGGGAAAGGGAATGTGACCTCGACGACGTAAGGGACTATGGAGGCCTAGACTACTTTGAGAAAGGGTATCTGTTTCCCTACATTATCTCACAAGTTGGTTCTGGACACAGAGACGGGTGAGACGGTTATTTCAGTGTCGAACACGTATGAATCTCTATCAATTAGGGCTTCTTCGTTTGGCCGAGGATCTTTCTTTTCTACATACAAAATGACAGGGTCCATGGCGGTGATGAAAAATACATGCGAATGAGCAAAAAACATGTGATTTTGGTGCACTGTTGAGCTTCAGATCGAATGGAGCAGTCGCGCCAACTTCCAACGTTCCAATGGTTTGAAAAACCATAAAATAATGACAAGGGTCCACCCCTTTATATTCGCTCAATTTTGGGGACAACTCAAAGCAGTTTGGGATAGACTGTTTATCTCCTTGAAATGCACCTGGTGGCACCACATGGTCCCAAGCCGAAACCATGGTTTTCATTTTGGCCCGATTTCAAGAATTAACCTTCATGCTAGTTCTCCGCCCGAAATGATCCTTGACCGTTGATCTGCGGTGCTTTTGATCTGAGGCTTGTTAGGTCCCATCAACTAAATATGGCCCTGTCCTCCCATTTATTAGGCCTCTACACCAGTTTAGCCTCTCGCTAAGTCCCGAAACTTGGATTTCATATAAAAAAAATATAGTGATAACATGAGATCCAACTGGGGATGTTATCCTCCCTGCGAGATAGCAAAGAACGATAGACCGAGTGCCTACCCATTGGGATATGATTTATTCTTGCAATCTGAATCTATCAATGCTTATTCAAAAACTTAAAATCAACCCAACGTAACTCGGGGCCTTCACCCTGTGCTTCAGTTATGCTACTTTTATTTCAATTTCTTTATGCAAAGAAAAAGCAAAAATGATTATGTACAATGAATGGAAGAGGTGATGTATGTTTTAAACAACATAATGTTTGAGGAACCTGCCATTCACAGGCCCTCCTCCAACGATGTCTCCATTAATTTCCTATATCATATAGGCATTGTTTCCATGGTATGCTGCAATCTTGAACGGTCCCAGCCATAGATGGTCAAATTTCCCATGCTTTCCCTTATCTTCATTTCTAGCATCCCATCTCAATACCAAGTCTCCCACTTTGAAATTATCTTCTTTGGTATGTTTGTCAAAATCCTTTTTGATCTTGTCTTGGTGCTGTTGAGCATTATTGAATAACTTTTCTCTTGTTTGTTGTACACTGATTAGTTCATCTTTTATTCTTCGAGTGGCATATGTCTCAACATCCTGTTCCTGTAACAACCTCATCACTGGAAACCCCAATGTGGTAGGAAATATTTCCTCTATACCATAAACGATCTGACAAGGTGAAGTGGCAATAGATCTTTTTGGAGTGATTCTATCAACCCACAGTGCATGGAAGAGCTTTTTGTGACAAGCCTTTTTGTTATCTTGCAACAACCTTTTTATAATTCTAGTCAAGCTCTTTTTTGATGACTCAACCAAAACATTTCCTTGAGGGTAATAAGAGGTGGAGTGGCCAAGAATTATTTTGTATTCATTGCAAAATTTCTCCATATTTTTGGACTTAAATGTTGTTACATTGTCTGTGATGATTTTGATTGGACATCTAAACCTGGACAAAATATTGTCTTCCAAAAACTGGATGATAACAACATCTGTTACCTGCCTAGTGGGAACTGCCTCAATCCACTTAGTGAATTAATTTGTTGTTGTTAGAATCCACTTGTTTTGAGCTGAGGATTGTGGATGTATTTCTACTATAAACTCAAGGCCCCACTATCTGAAAGGTGCTTCAACAGAGATGGGTTTCAAAGGAAGAGGCTATAATTTTCTTTTCCCATCAAAAATTTGACATTCATGACATATTGAAACCTCTTTATAGACATCAGAAAAATCCTAGGCCAATAGAACCCAACCCTCAAAATCTTATGCACAATGCTTTTGCAATAATGGTGGCCTCCATAGTCACCCTTATGGAACTCTCTGATGGTCTTCTCTACTTCTTCTTCCAACAAACAACTCAACAAAATTCCCCCTGGATCCTTCCAATATAGAGACTAATTTACTATACAAAACTTTGTTGATTTCAACTTTAAGAATCTGGCCTTCATTTTACTCAATTTAGGAGGATCCTGCAAATTTCTCAACACATAAATGATATTTTCATACCATGGGGAGTCAAGGAATTTTTGGGATATTTGAGGATCCCTCTCCTCCTCTATACCTATTGACAAGTTAACAATGAAATTTATTCCTAAGAGTTCATAATTATTCTGTGCCATCAGCTTTGCAAGCCCCTGCCCCTTGATCAACTTTGTAGGTTTGATATCAAGGTCATATTCTAACAACACACCTATCCATTTACCCTTTTTCCTTCAGGATCAGGATAGGTTAAGATGTCTTTCACAGAACTATTGGGCACATAAGTAGTAGTATGGGAATTCAAAATGTAAACTATGAACTCTTTCAAGGCCTTGACTAGTGCATATGCTTGCTTCTCCATGATATCATACTTCAAGGGAGCATACCTCAATGTCTTGCTATAGTATGATATGGGCTTCTCAAAATTCTGCTCATATTTCTGTAGTAAACCCCCAACAATTGTGTGCTCTGAGGAAAAATAGAACAGTATGAAGTCCTTTTCAAAATTAGGACTGGCCAAGACTGGATCCTTGGTCTATGCTACTTTAATGTATTCGAAGGATTTTCTGGCTTCAGGGGTCCACTTTATTTCATTTCCTTTCTTGAGCATGATAGTAATCTACTTTATGATTTCATCCAGGTTAGGGATAAACCTTCTCAGAAAATTCACCTTTCCCAGGAAAGATTGTACCTCTTTTTTACTTCTGGGTATGCCAATTTTTAAGATTAACTCAACTCTGCTGGGATCTATCTTTATCCCCTCCTTTGAAATAATGTGGCCCAAAAAATTACCTTCTTCCATGGAGAAATTTGACTTCTTTGGGTTCAACGAGATACCGAACTTTCTACACTTTTGAAATGCCCTTCTTAGATGCTTGATGTGTTCTTCATTTGAAACCGAATACACAGTGATATCATCTAGGTAGATAACAATGAATTTTTCTTTATAATCAACAAAATCTGTGTCCATAGCTCTTTGAAATGTTTCCCCTACATTCATGAGCCCAAAAGGCATCTTGGCATACATGAATGTACTCCATGGTGTTGTGAATGTTGGATTTTCCTGATCATCAGGGTGCACCATAATCTGATTGTATCCAAAGAAACCATTCAACATTGAAATTTTCTGAGAACCTACCACTTTATGTAGAATGTGATCAATCTTAGGCAGTGGGTAGTTGTCCTTTAGAGACACCCTGTTAAGATTTTTGAAGTCCACACACAATCTGATTTCCCCACTCTTTCTTCTAACTGGCACCAGATTTGACACCCACTTAGAAAACCTCAAGGATACTATGATCTTAGCATCAAATAGCTTCTTTATATATTTCTCAATCAAGGGCAACAACAAAGGATTTATCCTTCTTAATTTCTGTTTGAAAGGTTTGTGATCTTCTTTGATTGGGATCACATGCTAGATTATACTGGTGTCATAAAATTTCAGATCTTCATATCTCTAAGCAAAGACATCAGGGAATTATTTCATTAAACTAATATATTTCTCCTTGAATTCAAGGTTGAGTGTTTTGGATAACCTAATGATCTTGGGATCCTCCTAGGTCCCAATATTGCAATCTTCAACATCCCCTTCATTTACTATAATTTTTGGACTCCTGACCACATCATTATTGTCAAAGAGTTTCTCCAATGGGACTAGACCCTTGGGAATGATGTTACTCTTCAACTGAACTATATCTCTACATGCAATCTGATTATCGAAGTACCAATCCTTTGTGAAAGAAACTGTATCTACCTCTTCATCACAATATTCTTCATCAATGTTCAAATTTTCAAATCCATTTTCCAGTTTGAGGAAACTTTCTATTTGTTTATCATCCTCAAAAACCTGCCAGTACTTAATATTATCAGGCATTGTTGTTGTTCTTGATCTCGGCCTCATATTCTCTGCTAGGAAACACTGGAATTTTAAAAACTGAAGCTGAAGTGGCAAGGGCATCAACTATCTGATTCTAACCCCTTGGAATCGTTGAGAGGCTATATTATGAAAATTCTTCAAGCAGGTCAAGCACTGTATTCTTGTATGCTCTTAATATTGGGTGTTTGGCTTGATATATTCCCTTCACCTGATTTATGATCAAATTAGAATCCCCATGAAAAACTATCTTCTTAGCACCCATTTCTTTAAAAAAAATTAATCTTAATACCAATGCCTCGTATTCAGCCATATTGTTTGTTCAATCAAAAGCCATCTTATAAGAGTAGAGTTTGGTAGACAACCTGGGGGGGTTAATCCACACACCTGCTCATGCCCCCTCTCTGCTGACAACTCCATAAAATCTCATTCTCCACATATCATCTTCTGCACTATCCCATTGCTCTGAAAACTTCTCAATCTGCTGATGAGATCTATCTTTTCCATCCATATCAATCTCCGACCCTTTCTCTTCAAAACACATATCATTAAAGAAAATAGAACACCCCAACTCGGTTTCCACAAAGTAGATGGGATGATTATTCTGCTGTGACTTGTTGCTGACCATGTATTTGAGAAAAACCTCTCTATACAACCTCCTATATTGACCAAAGACAAGGATGGTGGCGTATAACATGTCAATCTGGAGAGTTCCCTTCAATTTTGCAACCCATGACCTGGATAACAACATGCTAAACTTGGGAGGAATATAAACAACTACTACATCCATGACCATATTCTTTGTTAGAATTTGAGATAAAGACACCACCAGATCTTTGATAAGACCTAGTCACTTTACCTTCCTTGAATCGAAAGAGAAAAGGTCTTTGTAAGGACTTGTGATATCTAGGCCCAATTGATCCATGACCACTTTGGACATCAGGTTATGGGATGCTCTTGATTCCAGCATGGCATTGTGCAGAGTCATATCATGGATTTTCAGGCTGACATAGAAAGGGGGGACTTCTTCAACATCACTATTTTCCTCTACATCTGGGCCAAATAGGATGGCCGAGTGATCATCTTGTATGTTCAAAGTGTTAGAATTTTGTTCCATCTTAAGCATATTGATGATTTGATTTTTATATTTACTGTTCTTGATCAATTCATTGAATGGTACATAAATTTTAATCTTGGCCATCTCACTTTCAAAATTAAAAGATGATGAGTTTTCTCTACCTCCTTGGTGACTGTCTCCTTTCTTGTTTCAAGTACCTTTTTCTGGGATTCTTCGTTTTTCTTTTCTTTTTCCACAACATCTTTTGTAGCAAAGTTTTTTTTGGGCTGACTTGAAGAGGGTATGTTACTCTAAGGTTCTTTAGTGGGGTTTCCCTTTGGAGGATTTCCCTTTGGGGGGTTTGCATGCACTTTCTGATTTAAGAGATTATATTGTCTCTGGAATTGCATGATGGCATTCTGCAATCCTGCTTGGTAATATTCCATTTCTATTGATAACCTTTCCTCCTCATCTTGCATGAAGATCTCATTTGCATCCATGAACTGGTCATGTTCTTCTTTAGTAAAAAAAACTTATGTTTCATTAGCATAACAACAGTTCATGTTATCTTCAAAATATTCATCATAATTCTTATTCACATAATTATTTTGAAAAGGAGGTCTTATTTGTTGGTCCATCTGATTTCTTTGATTTACCTGATTTCCCTGATTTCCCGTATTTCCTTGATTTACCTGATTAACATGATTCCCCTAATTTCCTTGATTTATCTGTCTTATTTGTGTGATTGTTGGTATTCTCTGATTTCTAGGTGGACCATCAACCTATTCTCTAGTGTTAGGCTTATTATCGAAGGCCATCCTGTCCATCATTTTCTCCATGGTTTTCATCATCATTTCAAACGTTTCTTCTGATGTTTGTGAAGTTGAAGGTTGTGCCTTATCTTGAGCTTTGTTCA
>JASDQU010504726.1:69174-89765 GCA_032191745.1 Picea mariana | reverse complement strand
AATAAGAGGCAAGGCTCTCTCATTTTAATCACACTTCAGAATATTGAATACCTATAGGTGTCTGAGGTAACTAAAGGATATTTAAGCCAAAATTTTGATGAAAGTGAAGAAAAGAAGGCCGAAATGCAAGGAAGGATAAATTCTTTTGATGGTTCTTTCCAAGGTATGTTATTTAAAGGTCATCTCACCATTTTCGCTATAACTTTTTTTCTATAATGATTCAGATCGTGAAATTTCTATGACATTGAGAAAACATATCCAAGTATCTGTGGTAAGAAAATCATCTTGTGGGTCATTGTATTTTGGGATTTACACTCCGTGGAAAATAGGGTTTGTGGCTAGTCCTGAAACTAGTCAAAAACAAGTGTTTCGGGTAAAAACATAATAACTTCTTCATAGCAAATCCAAATTTAGTGAGACAAAATGTTTTGGTTAGGGTACATCCTGTAGTATGTTGTGTAAAATTTTGATATCATTTCAACAAATATTCCGTGTGAGGCACACTCTACAAGGTCGCTCTCTAGAATAAGCCAAAATTCAACAAGGTATGCCATTTTTTCTATAACTTCTTTTCTGAGAGGTTCCAAGTAGTGAAACTTGGAGGAATTGAATAAAAAACACTGAAGAAAATTGTATATCAGTTTCAAATCTTTATACATTATAGGTACAAAGTTATGATTACTTCAAGTTAGGGTTGTTGACTAATCCAAAACTAGACATGTGAGACTAAAGAAAAGCTTGATGAAAATGTTAGTCTCTTGTTGTTAAAGTTAAGGAAGGTTTGCAGGAATGTGATCATATACACCAGGTCTATTACAGAGCTTCAAATTAGATTTGTATGATGAAATTGATGAGCACTTTTGGTTGAGGTACATTTTGAGTACATGATTGAGACAAGTAGTTGATGAGTTGGCACATACATGAGGTGTGTAGTTGATGATGTTGGTACATATTGATGAGTCATAGTTGATGAGTAGTTGACACATGATTGGTACATACTTGGTACATGGTTGGATGCACTTGTTTATGGTACAGGTTGATTACATATTGTTTGGTACAGGTTGGTGCATGGTTGATGCACTTGTTTATGGTACAGGTTGATTACAGGTTGAGGTACATGTTGATGCATGGTTCAGATTTATTGGTACAAGTTTACAGTGGTATATCTCCCAGTGATAGTGTGACAATGGTTCCATCATTCTACTTCTACTTCAGGGCAGTTGGACGGGGCAAGGACAAGTGGTTGTAGCCACCTTCCGGTTGTAGCCAGAGAACATAGGAGGTTGTAGCCTCCTTCTGGTTGTACCCAGAGAATTGAGGAGTTGGAGCTTCCTTCAGGTTGTAGCCTGAGAAACTAGGGGGTTGTAGCCTCCTTCTAGTTGCATCTGGAAAACAAGGGAAGTTGGTGCTTCCAATGAATGTAATTTTTCAAGACATATAAGAAAAAACATTATGTGGTTTTCTCTCGATTTGAGTTTCCACGTAAAACACTAGTGTACTATGTATGTGTATGATTGTTCATTTGTTCATTGCTTATTTACTCTGTAGTTATTGGATGATAATGCTTCATTGATATAACACTTGGATTATATGGTTAAAAAGGATTAAATCGCTCTATTATTGATTCACCCCCCTCTCAGTAATCCAACAAATGTGACCGGGTTTAAACAATTAAGTCGATATGTCGTGCTCATGCAAGGAATTTCGACACTTATCCAATACAAAAAAAATCCACAAACTCGTGGTGTTACTCAACGCTTGAATTTTGAATATGTAATAATTGTGTACATGATAAACAATGAAGTCCAATTCGATACCATTCATGTTGTCAGTGTCAATAGTGATGGATGACTATAACTTGTCTTAGATTTTGAATCTTTATTCACGTGACAAAAGATTTCTTCTTTTGGAATTAACATTAATAATAATATCAATGAAGAAAGTCCAATGAAATAGTGTATATTATAATTGCTTATGAGTTAAGTTTCTTTGACTTTCAATTAGTTGTTTGTGTTTGCATAAATATGTTTTAAGTTTTTTATTTTTTTTATTAATCTTAATTTTTTTTTTAAATAAAAAATATTTTTTACTTTATAGAATTTAAAATTCTTAATTTTATATTGGTTGAACAAGGTAACATGAATATTTTTATGTGGGTTTAATAGATATTGTCAATTTACAATATTTAATTAAAAATTAAAAAAAATTAAAAAATACAAACAAATGCGACTTAGCCATCACTTTAATTTATCATTTAATATCATGATAATCTTGATATAAGAAATATCATTAATTAAATGTATTATTGATGTAAAAAATATTATTATTTTAATCCATTTGCCATTAATTTCACAAATTTGTCTTTTATCATCGCGTTTCCAGAATGAATTCGTCTCGCGTTCACTGAGAGTCATTGCCATAAATATGTATGAGTAAAGTACAATGAATGTCCGTTCACGAGCTCTATGTGTTTTTGAGATAAAAACACATTAAAGTTATCCTTAACAATTCTAAATTGCTTTATTTTATTTCATAAATTGTAGAGGAAAGAAATGCTTAACAATTCTAAACTGCTTTAGCTTTAGTTTATTTCCAATAGTTGTGCAGTAAAAAAAAATGTACAATGCGATTTGATTTCATAAATTATACCTGAAATGACAAGAAAAAAAGAGGAGATTTAGTTAGTGATTAGCTTAAAATTATTTTTTAGTAGTTGAATCTTAGTTTTATAATTAAGGCATTTGGGTCAGTTTTTAAGTATTTAAAATTAGCAAAACCCACATTAATAATATATGTATATTAATAATATTAATATACAGATATATTAATATTATTAAGGTGGAAAAAAACATTATTAATATGTTGACTATAGACTTATTTATTTATAGAGACAAGTTAATATTATTGTTAGTGTGGTTGTTGCTAGTAACTAATGGGTACACAAAGATATTTTCTAATAATTAATAAAGTTAATACACAACTTTAACTATTAATAAATAAAGTTATATTAAAATTAATATAATAGTATAATAATATTATTGATGGTGATGATGATTAACATCCACTAAGACCAAATTGCTCTATCGGACCTTAAGAGGGTAAGTAATTACTTGCGATTCTTTACAGTTTTGTTTCTGTGCTAAAAAAGCATTAAGAGAAGTTTTCCAAGATCACCATAGTTTTGTTGAGTTAAGAGGTTAGGAAGGTTGGTAGTGTGACAAATATTTTGAAAATGATATATAATCTGGGTATAGGCTGGACAATCTAAGAGAAAGTGTTTTTCATCTTCAACCTTCTTAGTGCGACAAAGGTGATACACTCTTTCATCCCATAGTGTTTTAGGAATTGACCAATGCCTAGTTTCACTATGGAGCTCGAGAGAATTTGTTCTTATCTTAGCAATGCTTAGTTTTTTCTTTACACTTGTCGAAACAGATAGATAATTTTGATCTTCTAGATTATGGTTGATTACATCCTTATAATACCTTATTTTCTTTTTTCCTCTAACTCTTTATCACACCACATTTTCTCCTTAAATTTTGATTTGTCAATTTTTTTAATAGTATCTTTATTCTGCAAAATTATGTCTTCCATGATTCCCCAATAGTTTAGCCAAGACCGGGCATCTTTATGCCATCCTTGCTTGAGTTGATGGTGGTTACGACTCGATTTTGAAGAAATTTTAGGAAGCCTCTTGTCTTCCATGTTGTTTAACTTGTTCTTATACATTAGGTATCTGGTCATAACTGTGCTCTCAATGGGGGAGAGGCTTGTTTCTAACAGGAGGATGGGATAGGGCATATTTCATTTAATTTTGAGTATATAGGTTGTAAAATTCTTTTGTATTTGCTTTATCTTTCTCTAGGATTCACGAGAGATATTACAACCCCAGACTTCACATCCATAAAGAATAACAGGTGTAACAGGAGTCTCAAAGAGGAGTTTCTTCTTATCCCAACTCCAAAGATCAACTGATTTATAATTGTTTTCAAGCCCATAATAAGATTTCCATCCCCCAATAATCCTTTTCTCAATGCTATAATTCCAATTGAGCTTGTGGTGAATATCAATTCCAAGATATTTGTATGAAGTCACTTCCTCCAAGTTGTTGTCATATATGAAGGTATCATAAGTGATCTTATTGAATTTAATAATCACAACCTTAGTCTTATCAGTATTAACAGTCATACCCATATTGGAGCAACAATCCTTGAGGATTCTTAGTTGGTTTTATAGATCATGGGGACTCCTTTCCATAAGAACGATATCATCGGCATAAAGAAGAATATTTATCACTATACCAGTGAGAGTAGGGCTGACACAACCTATTTTTTCCAAGCAATATTCTAACTTTTCAATGTATATGCCAAAAAGGGTAGGGGACAAGGGACAACCTTGTTTGACTCCAATATTGCATTTAATCTCTTTTGACTAGCCCTCAGTGTTTTTAAACTTAGCAATAATGTTCTCATACATCCTTATTGCAGCAGCCCTCAACTCGAGAGGCACTTTATCTCTTCCAACCTATTCCAAAGGTTTTTCCTAGGAACCATGTCAAAAGCTTTTCTAAAGTCAACAAAACAACAAAAAAGATTAGTTTTAGTATTGCAGAACTCCTCTGCAATGATCCTAAAGGTAATAAGATGTTCCACAGTTGAATGATATCCCCTAAACCTGGCCTAGCCTTTAGATATTTTATCGTGACTTTCTAGCCAAAGGCTTGTTGGAATACTGAGAGAGGGGCGGGGGGAGGGGGGGGTGAATCAGTATTACCCCTTTTTCACAATTAGCAGTTACTTTTTATATTTTATTGATTACCGCAATAAATCAACAATGAATTGTATGAAAAATCAATTATATAAATATATTTAACAGGAATTACAAGGTTTTATAAAGAATAGTGAAGGACACCAATCCTTTTTAGAGCACCAACTCTAGGATACACAAATCCCCTTCTTCAGGGAACCAACCCTAGGAAGCACCAACTCCCTCATATTTAGGGCACCAACCCTAGGAAGCACCAACTCCCTTGTCTTTAACATTTGCTTAGTAAGGATAAGAATCCTTCCATGCTCCTCCCTTCCACCCTCACTTCATAAGAACCATTTGTTCTTCTTCTTGGACTCTGTTTCTATTTTGATCTTCTGATCTTGACTTCAGAGACACTTTCTTCTCACCACTCTTTCTCGTTTATATACTCTTCCAACTGGGGTGAGCTATGAAACATTATGTCCCTTTATTTGGACCATCGTGCCTCTTCATTTTAACATTAACAATAATCATTATTATTATTTAAACATTATTGTTAATTCTTTTAACTTAGTGAGAGTGTTTTTCGTAAATTGATCACAAGTATGGATCGATTTTTTTTTAACTCGATTCCATGTCTATGGAAATATTGCAGAAATCGAGTTCTACAGAGGCGCTTCCTTCAACCCATTTACATGTGAGCATATGTGAAAAACCACAGGCCTATTAATTTAAGAGTTGCCTCTTCTTTCGGCCTTTTATTTTTATACCCCATATGTTCAGTGTTGGGACCGTGTTCTCTGGTACTTCATCCTTTGGGACTTCAGGTCTTTGCAACCTTTCAAATCTCCCGAAGCAGATTTCATCGAAGTGTGTATACATATTTTCACTAGTAGATCGGACGTTCCATATTTAATCTTCCATGAATGGATGATTCTTACTTATCTAGAGGCTTCAATCACAATCGATGATTACGACTTAATCAAGAGTTGAGATGAATGGTTCTCATTCACTCCAGAACTTCGGCTATTAGTGGATCCTGAACTCTGGAGTAGCAATTGCTCTGGAGTGATTACCTACCGAATACTTCATAAAGTGGTGATGACCGCTTGTTGTTGGTTAACACCTCCACTTACGCTATCCTTCCACTATACTTGATCATCAGTTGAGAATGCTCCCGAAGTAGATCAAGGGTTTGCGTTACTTTGTGATTTATTCTTAATCTATCTTTCCATTGTACTTGATCAACGACTATGACTTAATCAAAGGTTGGGTGGACGGTCCTTGTTTACTTCGGGACTTCGGGGGTCGGGAGGTCCAGGTAATTGTTGTTCCAATTTCCAATGGAGTTGGTCAGCGCCGGAATTGACTGTCTCTTGATTTGACGGTTGAGAATGCTCCCGAATTTATCTTAGATCAATGATCATTGTTGAATTCATCCTTCGACGCTTCGAGTGATTTCTCCTACACATGCCTTCAATCTTTCAGAATTCATTTCGTTGAAGTAGATCCGATGGTTTGATTTCACTTGCACGATGAACGGTTCTCGATCATTTGGAAACTTGGGGACTTCGGACATTTGTTGGTGGTGAAAAATACTGAAGTACATACTCCTGGAGTGATGTAGCTACTGAAGTCACTTGTTGACGTGGCACTGACTGAGTGGCTTCCACGTGTCACTTAGATTTGTGTCTTAACCATACCTGAAATGCCAATTGCACCTTGACACTTGTCATCATCTGATTGAGCCATGTTTCCTTGCTGACATCCATCTCCTCATGTGGAACATGTTATCCTCCTAGATCTAACGGTTTTCATAACTCCCGAAATGTATTTTAGATCGACGATTGAGAATGACTTCGTCCTTCGACACTTTGAGTGAATTTACATGTTCTCAACCCTTTTCTACCGAAGTGGTCAGCATCAAAGTTGACCACTGTTCTAATCCAACGACCATCATGTATTTTCCATATCCGATGGTCCTCCTTCACTTCGGGACTTCAGGGCTCTGGATTTTGAGTGAACTCATATGTTTTGAATCATTTTTCGCCGAAGTGGTCAGCACAGAAGTTGACCACTATTCTAATCCAATGACCATCATGTATTGTCCAGATCCGATGGTCCTCATTCACTTCAGGAATTCGGGGCTCCGACCTTCATCTTTGCTTATCATATCCTTCCACTTTACTCTATCCAACGGTCGATATATTATCAGAAGTGTTCCTTGGATCAGACGACTCATGTCCACTTCGGGACTTCGACCTTCGGGTAATCTTACCTGTTCTGGGCTTCTTTTCTCTTGAGTAGTCAGTGCCGGAGATGAATTTTTTTTATCTAACGGTTCCAGATCAATGACTAATACTGAACTCTAGATCAAATATTGATCTAATGGTTTGGAAACCATCCAAAGATCCTGCTGTAGATCTAACGGTTGAGATTTTAATCCTTCCCAACCTCTGACTTCACCTCGATCTAACGATCCTGGATTGTCCCGAAATAAGAATGAACGACTCATGTGTGTCATTTCTTCTGAGCTTCGATTACCATTCTTTATTCTGATCTCTTCATCATTATTTCTCCTGAGCTTTGAATATCAATTTGTGCATTCTTTTATGCTCTGATCTCCAGTCATTAACTCTCTTGAGATATTAATTCCTTGTTCTTCGTTACTTCTTCTGTACATGGATTCTCTGCATGCTACCTCTCCTTAGCTTTTTAATAATTGTTTTCTGCATTTATTTATGCACTAATCTTCAGTTTCTAACCCTCCTGAGCTCTTTGATTCCTTGTACTTTGTTAGTCCTTTTGTACATCGATTTTCTGCATGCTACCTCTCCTAAGCTATAGGTAGATTCTTTTTCACTTTGTTCATACTAACTCATCATTATAACATAATGGCATCAGATGTTGACATCAATGACAATGCATCAATGACAATATGTTCAACAATCTCCCCCTTTTTCATTGAGGGAAACACACTAACTTCATACACAAACCCCCTATGTGATGATGCTTCTATCCTTTGAAGTTATTCTCCCCCTTTGACATCAATGGAAAGGGGTTTGTCTTCTTATGATATATCTATCTATATTTTGTTGACCACAATCTGAGCTTAGGTAAATCCCCCTACAATCATGCTTTGCTTTTTTTAACTAAATGACTCCCCCTGTCAATCTTCTCTCTCTGCTTCTAACTTCTCTTCCCCTCTGTTTCTAAAGGGATAGTTCTTCTTGACAAGATCTCTCCCCCTGTCATCTCTACAGGATGCCATGTATACCACTATATACATCCTATTGTTTTCATTAAGGATATTGTTGTCCTACTGGAACACTGTGCAACTAAAGCTTATACTTTTTAAACGACCTTTTGACCTGTTCATTGCTTCTCATTGATCTCTAACCAAATGTATCCATATTTATCCAATATGCTTATTTATTATACACTGCTCTTAAAGTCATCCTAGAGACTTTATACTTTTCTTGCCACATGACTTGGCTTGCTGATAGAATGTAATCTATTCAAATAGAATTGATCTAGTTATCCAACCAACTCAGGCACACATCGACCAACCAATACATCTTTCAAGTTTTATCTGTCACAACTACTGTCTCTGAAATTTCAGTTTCTAGTATTTTCATTTTCATACTTGTTCTCAATCTATCTTCATCATCACCTCACTACTGCATAATTTTCCATTCATTCCATTTTTTTCTCACCTGGTAACTTCCATTGAGGTTTTTCCACTTATAACCATTCTAAGACCAATACATAACCTGCACTATTCCTGGGCAGATGAAGACCTACAATAAACTATGTCAGATCCTGCATAGAGTTATATCATCAAACCATGATGATTTCGATGATCCTATTCATTTTTATGTGCTTCAATGCTCATAGGAGCATCAACATGATTGATTTTTAATTCTTCCCTAATTTTTCCTTGTTGAAGGAAAATCTCCTTGCGGACAGGTAGATCTCCTCAAAGAGCTAGACTCTTAACTCTAAGACAGAAAGTGATTATCATGGTCACTAACTTCCTTTTAGATCTAGGTGGACTAGTGTTTGAGAAGGAAGGAGAAGAGAAGTACCTTTAATCGACGTTTGTCCCTGCACGACTCAAGTTGAGCTCCAATCTTTTTCTCCTCGATGAATCCTGTAGACAAACAAAGTACGACCACTTCCTACTCTATCAAGATTAGTCTGAAATAGATATATCTACTAAAGAGACAAATTCATGTGAGATTGAACACGAATTATAAAGAAACAGGCCAAGAAAATCATATTGATGAGGACAAGAACGTTACTTACAGTCGTAGATAGAATGCGGCAGTTCTTCCAAGTCCTCCTTGTCTAACCCTTGCTCAAAAGATCTGCGATCAAAATGATGATAGCTTCATTGATTGTTCCCTATGAGATCATAGGTCTCTTGCTTCCAAATCATCTTTGTTCCAGCACCACTTATGAGATCATAAGTCTGGTGTAATCCTCCATTTCCATTCCTCATTCACCATGATAAAGCTTGCTTTTATAGCCTTGGAGAGGCTCAACCACTTGAGATATCCTTGGGGTAAGTTGAGGACTTTCCTCCTTCAGTTAGGGGTCTTCCTTAAGATCATGGCTGGACTAGGGATTCGAATCCAACTGCCTTCCAAGATCGAAAGGATCCTTCCCCCATTCATCTCAACAAACTAAATACTGCCCAGAATAGGTAGCACTCCCTCAAGAGGGACATCAGAGTGCTATAGCACTCCCAAGTAGGCTTTAGGGGGGCGCCAATGCTCCAAAACCCACCAGCGCTCCCTTAGAAGGGATATCAGAGCATTGTAGCACTTCCAGGTAGTGTAAGGGGGGGCGCCAGCGCTCCTAAGAGAGGTATAGGGGAGCGCTCTCCTCTAAGAAATTCTATTTTTTACCTCTTTCATATGGCAAAATGTTCATGAGCTCAGTTGACCATTCTCCTCTTCCAAGTCAATTTTGACATGTGCCAAGTGTCCTCTATATGTCGTTATAGGCACGACATAGGTATCATGATAGTATGCTTTCCTTGACACTTGCGACACTTGTGAGCAAAATGTGACACTTGCGACACTTGTAATGATGACACTTGCGACACTATCGAAGTGAGAAAATTTGATGTGTAACAGATTGCCCCCCAAAGTATGAAGTTAGAAGATGAGAACTGATAACTGAAATTCTTTGTAGACTTTCAAGAAAGGGTATAGACGCAGAGAACCTGACAGAAACTGCACACAAACATCCAACAAATATTATGACATGTTTCAGACCCAAGGCAAGCATACCTATGCTTGGGTGATCAAGACTTGCAAGATATGGCTGCCATAAAATATATTGTGGATCCATAATTGTATTGATAAAAAGGTATAGCCACCGAAAATACATTGTGGATCTATACTCGCATGACCTGAACTGATCGTAGCCATGAAGAATACATAGTGGATCTATGAGATTACAAGACATAGCCACGACCAGTACAAAGTGGATCTATGTAACAGTATATGTGTCATTGTTCAAGAGAAACTCCTTCGCAACCTGGGCAAAGTACATATAAGAGTGATCACTCAACCCAGGGTATTCTTACCGATCCCGATGTAGTACAAATATAACCATGCGAATAGATGTCCTGATGTCAAACATGGAAAAAACCACTTGATTACCGGTCAATGATGTAAACCGCTAACAAGCACGAGGGAGATCACCATTAATGTCAATGATTCCCAAGGTACTCTATTACATTCCAACGATTTTGAATGGATGAGATGAAGTCAAAAATCCATGGAATCATCCGATCAGAGGTCAATGACGTAAACCCACTGTCGAATGTGAGGAGGCCTGCCATTAAGGCATGCAGGTCCCAAAGTACTATCTGGTTTCTAAGTCTAGTTCCTGGATAATGTGTTGGAGTCGACATGAATAGAATCATCGAAGGAGGGCCTTGATGTATCCCCCATCAACGACATGAAACAAACACAGAGGTGTAATTGGTAGATCAAATGAACATGGGCTGACACGAGTATTGAGACAAGATATTTGTGATGGCTGACTCTCGAGGCGGATACTTCCCTTGAACACTGAGGCACAACAACAGAAACATGACATGGACCAAAACTTAACAATGCAATGGATGCTATGACTTACGTCGGGCGACCCAAAGGAGTAAAATAAACTCAAAGGATTGGCTTAGTGCAGAGGTTCAGCGGATTAATATGTGTGCAAAGACAAAGTGCCGTGTTCAAGGGTGACTCTAAGAGTTACTGATAATGTTCTCAAAAAACTGCTTGGCTTGCTTCTTTCAATTTTTCCCCCATCCAGATAGACGAGTACCTCTTTTTTATTTAATGAGCTCGAGGAGGGTAACACATGCTCGATAAAACTCACCTTCGGTAAGTTCCTCTTCTTTTTAACGAACTAGAAGAAGTAAGAGTTTGGTCCCGTATGGACCCATCGATGTTTTCTTTAACGAGTCTAAAGACAGAAAACTCGAAGGTTTTTCATGATTATAGAGTCTAGAAAAACACTTAAAAGAGAACTCTCTCAGTTCTTTTTTCATAAAGTAGTCTGACGAGACCGAAAAAGAGATAAAATATCGCTCAACAAACATTTTCTTCAAATACTTTAACGAGTGTGAAGAGAACAAGGTTGCTCGATAATCTTTTCATGTTTAGAGAGTTTGAAAAGAACTTAAAGATAACTCCAAGGTTGTCCTTTTTCATAATGTTAGTCTCGCGAGGCCGAAAAAGAGATAAATTATCACTCGAAAGACGCCCTTTCAAACCTTTAACGAGTGGGAAAGGAAGCAAGATCACTCGACAATCTTTTCATGTTTAGAGAGTTTGAAAAGAGCTTAAAGAAGACTCGAAGGGGGTTCCTTTTTCGTGTATCCATACATGTCTGAAAAAGAGATAAAAGTCTACTTGGATGCATTCTCATGTATTTTTGAGCACGAGAAAGAACAAAGACTAAGTTCGGTATGCCCCCAGATTGAAAACTAGTGGCTTAATTCCAGAATGATCATCAAAGGCTGGAGACATGCCCTCCAAGCTTCAATTCATTCCCCAACTTTGAGGTTGTCACCAATTTCTTTACTGGATGAGAAAAAGGAGAAGGGTGGATGAAAAGAAGGTTCAAGAGAGGTGACTATTTCATTTTTTAACGAGCTTGACACAGAAAAAGAACTATGCTTAGGGCCTCTATTTCATTTTTTAACGAGCTTGACACAGAGAAGGGAAACTATGCTCATAGCTTCTTCTTGATCATGGCTTCCAAGAGGATAACGCTCTGGAAGGATACCATGTCAAGGGACACAACTCAATCATGGCCTCCAGGAGATCTTCGCTGGATGGAAGATAATCACTTAGGAAGGAACACATATCGAGGGTCACGATAGGAGTAAGGAAATTAGGCTCCAATAACCCTACCAAAGAAATCACCATGTCTACTACCGGATCCAAATCATCGGAAGTTGAAAGCATGGGAGACAATAGAAAAGCGATGTCAGGAGGGGAGATAGACTATATATCTGCCTGAATTTCTTCATGAGGGGGAAGAAAAAAGGATCGGTGATGGTCATTATCCCAAGGTAATTTGTCAATGCGAAGCATTTCCAGAATAGATTCATCCGAGGGAAAAGTTGGGGAAATGTAGTCGATCACAGATGACAAGGAACTCAACCGTGATTTCATCGAGGAAACATCAGGTGCCAATAGATGTTGGTCATCTGACGAGGGAGAAGCATATTGGGTAGAAACATATGACGTTTCGGCTGGATTAAGTGGCATGGTGTCACTTAGTGCATCGAATTCCAACAGACAAGGTACAATCCAAGGGTTAGATGATTCAAAAGATTGATAAGCCGTGGTCGAAATCATATCAACAGTGGCAATATGATGTGTAGTCGGTGGAAGTGGTGTAGGGAAGGTACCCATGAGGCTAGAATCTTTCAGTAAGCCAACACCAATGCTTTCATACGTGATCTTGTGGTCTCCCAATAAAGGAATATTGTTGGTAGCAGGAACGCGAGCATCGGGTGTGCAGAAATCCAACTAATCAACAGTGACAATATTGCCCTGATGAGGAAATTGTACACATCGAAAGACTGACAAGGAAACGATAGTCATAGCATAAAACCAACTTCTTCCAAGTAACAAATTGTAATCAAGGGGAGCATCGACCACCTCGACATCAACAGTAACAGTTTTGCCACCCAATTGGATAGGCAGGGACTGTAAAATCCCATGGGGATGAAAACCTCGCCCATCGAAGGAACGTAACATCGTTGGGGATTTGTTAAGTGTTGGTGATTTTAAACCTTTCCAACACGCTAAAGACATAACACAAGTTGAGGCTCCCTCATCTAGAATAGTTCGGTGGATTTGTTGGTTGTGAACAACAACATCAACTTGGAAAGCAAGTTGGTGGGAGAGTCGAGACGCATAATTATCCAGGTTAAACATGATATGGTTGGATGACTCAGGATCAACAGCGCCAAGAGCGGCCAAGAGCGTCCAAGAGCGTTCTACGTTGACTGGGGAAGTGTTGTAGAACTTCTAACGTAGACATAGTGCACGGTGCTTGAGCCAAATCTTCAACAATGTTGTAGTTCTGGGCGGCACATGAACTAGGATTAAAGGGAGATTTATGGATAGTGCTCTTAGGAGGGCGTAATATAGAGTCGAACGTGGGTTTCTCAATCTGAAGTGGTCCAGACGGAGGATTAACCGATGGAAGACTAACGGAGGATGATGATGGATCTGGTAAAGTACTGGTACCATTAGTGTCTTTTCCTTTGTCGGAGTTACCTGGTGTGTCATATGTCTTAGAGTGAGTGGTTAAATTGATCCCATTAAAAATATAAATATGTACACTCGACGAGGCCTCATCATGAGGATCGCTAGAATTGCCCCCAGGAGAGGGGGTTTGAGAAACCATGGATTGTTACTGTGGAAAAGGATGAGTAAGCACAACGGGTTGTGACTTTCCTTGGAAAATTTTGGCCACTTCATTGCGAAGCGGACAATCTCGAGTGTAGTGATCATCACCACAAATGATACACAGGAATTTCAGTTTTCGTTGTGTTTTCTTTTCAGTAGTAGGTGTTTGATTTTTTGGTTGTTCATTGTTATTTTTTGATTTATTCTTTGTCTTCTTCTTACCTTCGGATTGTTGTGAAGGGGCAGATTGAACTGCATTCACCTCAGAGATCTGAGTTTGGGGGGAGGTAGAGGAGAGTGTGAGTGATTGGGAATTAGATTGAGTTTTGATGGAACCGATAACACCATCTGCATGAGATGAGGATGATGGTTTGGATGGATTGGTATTAGCTCGAGAAGCATTCGGAAGCAAATCATACAAAGTACCAGATTAAGAATAAACCAAATCTAAATACTGAGCCCGAGCGATGGCTCTTTCCTCAGTCACTGCACCACCCATAGCAACATCGCGAGAAATTGGGGGTAACAGTGATTTAGTAAACCATTCTGCCAATAGCATGTCAAGAATGACTGCCTTGATCATCCTTCATCGTCACCTCCACTCATGAATATGGTCAGAGATATGCACGGAGTTAGTTTGACAAAGGGAGGTCAAGAGTTCAATACCCGTCTCGTAGCGAATAGGCAATTGAAAGTGCGTGAGGAAAGACATGGAAAGGGAATTAAAATCATGAAAAGAAGCACGCGGTAGTTCAATATACCACTTTGCTGCCGAACCGGTAAGTGTTTACTGGAAAAGACGCAAACGTATAGAATCATCCATGAGGGAGTTTGATGAACACCACAAATGGAAAGTCATCACATGGTTGTTTGGATCTTCGCCAGGGTTTCCTTCAAATTTTGGAATATCAGAAGGAAGTTTATCTGGAATGACTGGCCAAACCGGTGAATGAGAAATAGGATCATTAGTTAACCGAGACAAGTCTGGGAGATCCAGAGTCACAAGGAAAGGTAGTTGTTGGTTAATTTGTGAATGATACTGGTGCGGCATAGGAACACTAGTAGGACCATAAAATGGGTTAGGGGGATAGTTGTAACCAGTAGGTCCTCCTACATACGGTTGTTGTTGGCTAGGATAATAAGGATTCGATGATGGATGAGAAACATTGGCATAACCCGGTGGGTTCTGAGCATTATAAGCCGAGTGATTTGTTTTCCCATGAGGAGGATAAACATTTTTCCCTTGAGGATGGTAAGGAGTAGATCCCGGAGGTGGATACACATTAGACCCATGAGAAGGATAAGACTATGGTCCTGGAGAACTCCAGGTGGTGTTTGGGATGCCGCCTGGATAAGATTGTGCGTAAGACGTTTCGGAAGGAACAGGATTGGATACTCCTCCTAATGGGTTATTATACAAGTGCCCCCCAATGTGGGGTTGGGTAAAAGTGCCTCCTGAAGATACTCCCCAGGATTGTGAAGGGTTTCCAACAAACAAGGGCTGCCCCCCTGCCAACGGTGGATTTATGACCGGGGTATGACTGGAAAATGGAGGTTTCCCTATAGGAGGAGCATGAAAAGGTGGTTGTCCCCCAGGAGGGGTAGGCATGCCATGGAAAGGTATTCCTCCAGGAGGAAAAGGTGCGTTGGATGGTGGTTTCCCTCCAACCGGTTGTGTTTGGCCAGTAGGGGTCTGTGTTCTCGGGTGAGAAGATGTCCCAGCAAGATCTTGCGGAACATGTGGAACTGTAGAGTAAAAACTTGTAGAAACGGGGGTAGAGAATGAAGTGCTTTGGAGATGAGTAGAGGTGATGAGTCCAGCATTAGGATGGACTTGTGTTGGAGTAGCAGTAGAGTTAACAATCTGATCGACTGGGTGATTCATGGTTTGATTGTATGGTCCTGTTTCACTAGGAGGGTCATGAGGATGAAAGGGTTGTAAAATAGATTCGAAATGTTCATAGAGATCGCGTCCTGATGAAGTCCTCCATACAGAGAGAGCAGGTGTGGTATTGGTACTTACTGTGGTGCTAGGATGAACAAGAGTCCTATATTCATCACCAAAGATTGGTTCTGTGGATCCCATATATGTTTCGGTAAAATTCATCTCTGGTAATCGTGGGACCTCTTCGTTTATGACATTCCCAAGGGAGTCTAAACGAACTAAAAGTGGTTCGAGAGGGGTTACTGACATAGATGTAGTGGGATTTGCAACTGTAACCAAAGCGTCTTCTGGGTTATCTAACGGAGGAGCAATAACACTTCCAGCGTCAGATGGATTTTCTAGCTCTCTACGGTAGTTGTCTTCTGGAGGGTTAGGAGGTAAGGGTTGATAGCCTTCCGGAGGCAGCCCTTGCATCCTACGTGATCGGTGAAGACCTTGATCGTCTACAGGATCAATTGTGGAGAATGACATAACACACTGAAAATCTAGGGCCAACTAACGAAAAGAAACAGCATACGCTAATAAAATCTAGGAATCAACCAAGCAAACAAAAACTTCTCTCGATGATCGTACTAGTTGGTGATGAAATCCAACGTTGTGTGATCAAGTCAAGAAGGGGCTAGGATATGGTGGAACAATTACAATGGCAACCTGCTTAACGGACTTTCACCTTGGTGCAAGCTTCCACGCAGTAATTGTGGATTTACCCTCCAAGGATCCCAAGTGAGTTTTCCCAATGTCTGCTCCAGGTACAGTGAGACTTCCCTTCACCGTCACCTTGTGTAAGTACCTAAAGATTATGGCAATTAAAGGAACCAATTCACAGTGAGTCCCTGGGTGGGTACAGTCGATAGTCCGATCCGAAACATATGAACAAGATAACAAGTCCGAAATCAAACCTAAAGGGTCCCACACATAATCGTGGGTATACCTTCAAGTGACCCCCAATATACGATCCGACCACTACAAATAGTTGAACCACGGAGGGATAATCTCCGTAATTCACCCGAATGCGACCTCGTGCGTAACCCCTGTGTGAGAGGGGGATCCTAGAAAACCAATATGACAATTGGATTTGACTCTCCCTAGCTCAAGATGCTAATGTTTGTTTTAAAAAACTTTGGAGAGTTGTACTCATAGCCTAATCCAAAGTGCTAACCCTAATCTATTGATGGTGGAAGATCCTAAAAACAAAAATTGTTATAGATAATTTTTAATTAGCGTTCATTTTATAGTTGTTCTTTACTCAAAGTGTGTACGAAAGTGAAATTGATGGAATGAGGACTCAATTCCCAAAAAGACGCATGAAAGATGATAAGCAATTGTTTCTTTTCAATGAACGCCTATTTAAGGGAAAGAGAAAGAGTCGTTTTCACTTTCAAACACTAATATGCAACGTCCTCAAATCAATTGGTTCTCAATCGAATCCAATGCAATGCTAAAACATTTTCAAAAACGCCTTCTAATATGCAAACCAATCACTAAAATGTATCTTTTTTCGTTTGTATGCAAATGATGATTAATTCAATGCAAAGACTTCTCCTACTAACTACCTTTTCAGATCAAGAAGATTCAGACAAGTGTAAGCAGATTTCGCACAAATGACACACACTCTCTTGCTATGATTGAAACAAGAAGCAAACAGAAAACAAAGATAACAAAGAAAAATCAAACAATTCACACAAAAGAGAGATGTTTAAGAACGATGACCTCAAAAACCAAGTGAGAAGAGTCACAGACTTCAGATATCCTTCACTAGAGTTCCGGCTCAGTCGGATAGGAGAGAAAAGACAGCGGATTGATTTCAAGCTCTCAACAGCAAAAACTCAAAAATAAGGAAGAAGGGCATAAAATCTGAACAACGAGGTGTTTACTTCTCAGGAGGAAGCATGTCAAAGTTCAATGGGAAGAAGAATTGAATCACAAAGCAGCTTAGCAAGTAAAAAGCAGGGTTTGGATCTCAAAAAATACAATTTTTGAAAAGATTTTGTGCAAAAAGGGGCTGGCACTCTGGTATAAGGGACACTAGGGCATTATAAAGCTCTATCCATCACTTTAAGGGAGTGTTGGCGCCCTGCGAACAAGGTAGGGGAGCGCTGGGCTCAAAAACTCACAAAAATGTCCAAAAAACCTAAAATTTCAGTCAAATTGTGACAAGCAAGTTGAATGTGATGGGGTAAAGAGTCAATTAGCATGTGAAATCAAGCATATGGGGTGAACAAGGTCTGAAAACAACAAAGGGTAAGACAAGGTCTATGAGGAAGATCAAAACTAAAAGTTTGATTCGATCCCCAGTGGAGTCGCCAATTTCTATTGAAGGAAAATCTCCCTACGGATAGGTAGATCTCCTCAAAGAGATAGACTCTTAACTCTAAGACAGAAAGTGCTTATCATGGTCACTGATTTTATTTTATATCTAGGTGGACTAGTGTGTGAGAAGGAAGGAGTAGAGAAGTACCTTTAATCGACGTTTGTCCCTACACGACTCAAGTTGAGCACCAATCTTTCGATCCTCGATGAATCCTGTAGACAAACAAAGTACGATCACTTCCTACTCTATCAATATTAGTCCGAAATAGATCTATCTACTAAAGAGACAAATTCATGTGATATTGAACACGGATTAGAAAGAAACAGGCCAAGAAAATCATATTGATGAGGACAAGAACATTACTTACAACCGTAGATAGAATGCGACAGTTCTGCCAAGTCCTCCTTGTCTAACCCTTGCTCAAAAGATCTGCGATCATAATGACGATAGCTTCACCGATTGTTCCCTATGAGATCATAGGTATCTTGCTTCCAAATCATCTTTGTTCCAACACCACTTAGGAGATCATAAGTCTGGTGTAATCCTCCATTTCCATTCCTCATTCACCATGAGAAAGCTTTCTTTTATAGCCTTGGAGAGGCTCAACCACTTGAGATATCCTTGGGGTAAGTTGAGGATTTTCCTCCTTCAGTTAGGGATATTCCCCAAGATCATGGTTCGACTAGGGATTCGAATCCAACTGCCTTCCAAGATCGAAAGGATCCTTCCCCCATTCATCTCAACAAACTAACTACTGCCCAGAATAGGTAGTGCTCCCTCAAGAGGGCCATCAGAGTGCTATAGCGCTCCCAAGTAGGCTTTAGGGGGGTGCTAGCGCTCCCTCGGAAGGGTTGTCAGAGCACTGTAGCACTTCTAGTTAGTGTAAGGGGGGGCGCCAGTGCTCCTAAGAGAGGTATAGGGGAGCGCTCTCCTCTAAAAAAGTCTATTTTTGACCTCTTTCAGATGGCAAAAGGTTCATGAGCTCAGTTGACCATTCCTCCTCTTCCAAGTCAATTTTGACATGTGCCAAGTGTCCTCTAGATGTCGTTATAGGCACGACATAGGTATCATGACAGTATGCTTTCCTTGACACTTGCGACACTTGTGAGAAAAATGCGACACTTGTGACACTTGTAATGATGACACTTGCGACACTATCGAAGTGAGCAAATTTGATGTGTAACACTCCTTCCCTTCTTTGTTTTTAATTTTTCTTTGAGAAGGAGTTTTAGTGGATCATTAAAATAGGATTGAAAATTTTATGAGATAATCATCACTCAATTCTTCTGGTTGTTCTATTGTTGAAGATTCATCGTCACTATTATGTGCGCCAGAAGCTTCTTTATCCTTGTTTTGAGAATATTCCTTTATTAATTTCCATTTGTTGGGTAATGGGTAATATTCTTGTATGACATTATCAAGCTTTGGAATTGTGTCAGTTTTTTCTTTAGGAGTTTTCATGTCTTGAGTTTGATCTACTTTATATGCATATCTTTGATCATTATATTCCTTATTAGAAGTTTTACCCACCAATCTCCTATTATTAACTTCATCAATTTCAGGAGAAATATTTTCATCATCTTTCTTGTTTGATACTTCATATTTTCTTTTCCATGTCTTCTTATTCTATTTGTTAGGGTTTCCTGTTTTTAGGGATTGCATTGGTAATCTACATTCTCTGGTTTTATGACCATAGTTGTTGCATTTTTTACATTCAATATTGAAGTTTTGCAAAGGAGAAAATGATTTATAGTTTCTCTTCTTTGTCATGTACTTATTGTTCTTATTGTTGGACCATGTTGTCATTGATGCCAATGGTTTGATTGATTGATGTCAAGTGATTGATTGATGCCAAAGGATTGATTGATTGATTATTGATGTAATGTAATATGTATTGTCCTTGATGAGAATTCATAGATGAAGATGGATCAATGAGTTGTCATTGATATGATGAAGATGGATCAATGAGTTGTCATTGATACATGATGAAGATGGATCGTTGTGGTTTCATTGGTATATGATGCATTGTTGGAAAAATGTATAGATGAATAATTATTGTCTTATAATGATTGATAAGGTGCACAAATGGATGAACTCCAAAGTGGTCCCCTTATGGTGAAAACCCTCATGGGAAGACGCTTTACGGATTGAGTTATCCTAGAAGAATGGTTGGAGGGCCCATGGTCTCATTATTGTCTTATCATGATTGATAAGGTGCACAAATGGATGAACTCCAAAGTGGTCCCCTTATGGTGAAATCCCTCACGGGAAGATGTGTTGTGGATTGAGTTATCCTAGAAGAATGGTTGGAGGACCCATTCTTGTATGTGGAATAATGAGATGAAGATCAAGGAAATTGTTGGTGAAACTATCCTAGATGAATAGTGTGTGTCATGCCATTTCTGGTGGTATGTGGAATCTCACATAACTCCTCATGGTTTGAGAGTTATGTCCTTACAAAGTTGAAGGACCCCCACATGAAGGCTTGAAGCCCCCAAGGTCAAAGAAGTCAAAGTGACCTAAAAGAAGAAATCATTATTTAAATGATAAAGTAAAGTGACAAAGTCAAGGTGGATTATTTAAATAATAAAGAGAAGTGACAAAATCAAGAAATGATAAAGTAAGGTGACAAAATCAA
>JASDQU010504725.1:167850-180345 GCA_032191745.1 Picea mariana | reverse complement strand
TGAGGTCTGACGCGGCTTTGGTAATATTGCTCACGGGATGATCTGAATTATTAATAAGCGAGCGAATCATGGCAGATACCTCTTCTTCTCTTATAGAACGGAAGTGTTCTATTCGTCTGGAGCTCAGCAACTGTAAAACGCAGACCTTACGCAAATGCCTCCAGGAAGGGCCATACGGAGCCAAGGCGATGTCCGAATAATTATATGACAAATACTCACCAGCGGCCGTTGGAGGTCTGCTTGCGAAAAACCGATCATGGGTTTTGAGAAATTCCTTGGCCACATCTGAAGTGGAGACAACTAAGGTGAGGCTGGAGCCGAGGCGAAGGGACATGAGAGGCCCGTATTTCAGAGAGAGAGCTGCCAGTGTTCGGTGTGGAAGGCCTCCCAGCAAAAGGTGAAGATTTCCGAGAACGGGCAACTGAAATGGCCCCGGGGGCAGCTTCCTCCTTTGGCTTTCCCGGAAAAAGAAAGTCCATGCAAGAAGAAGACCAGTGGCTACTTTAATATAGAAGAACAAGCATTCCGTAACCCGCCACTCAGAACCCAACTCATTCGCCATTGTCATAACTCACTCCAATCAGCTCGTCTCCTGAGGATCCATCTCATCTGCTAATCCTTATATTTATAATTGGAGAAAGTAGATCCGTTTCAGTTTTATCTCTACTTGCTTAAACATAACTAACTAAGCAGGCAGGCAGTTAGGCGTATAGGGTAATAACTTCTTTGCATGTCAAAAAATAAAGATGTAGGGTAATAATTTTTTTGCATCAAAGTCACAGGACGATTTTGCATCAAATATTACTTTAGAACAAGTCTTCTATACATTAGATTTTCGCCATTATTTAATATATTAAAATTAAATTATATTTTATAGACAAACGGTAATACAATTTAGGTGGTATTTCTAATTTAGGTGAGCATAATTTTATAATTAGTGATATCTCCAGATTGGTTTTCAAAATATTACCAAGTTTTATTAAATATTTAAATAAATAAATATAACATAATTTTTTATTTATTCTTATTTTAAATATTTTATATATATGACAATTAGTGATATCTCCAGACTGGTTTTCAAAATATTGCAAAGTTTTATTAAATATTTAAATAAATAAACATAGTATAATTTTTTATTTATTCTTATTTTTAATATTTTATATATATAAATTTTAATGTAGATTTTTCTATGCTTTTAAATTTTTATTATTTATGTTTTTAAAATTTTATTATAATAATAATAATAATAATTTATTTTTAACGTCACAGTCAAGCCACATCAAATTGGTGTATGAGACCTCTTTGTTTGTGAGACAAGGGATCCCTCTTAGTTTAGCGATTTGACTCATAAAATCTAAGGAGGTATACATACTCTACCCACTTTTGGATTTGAACTTGTGACCTCATAAGAGGAAACACATGTTCTTAACCATTAGACCCAACTATATTTAAATAAAAAAATAATATTTAAAAAAATCATTTTTCACCATTTAAAATTAATGACATTTGTCCATCTATATTATTTAAATTAAAAACTATATTTAAATAACTCATTTTTCACCATTTAATTTAAATTATTTTTCACCATTTAAAATTAATGACATTTATCTATCTATATCATTTAAATAAAAAACCACAATTAAATAAATTATTTTTCACTATTTAAAATTAATGACATTCATTCAACTATCGAACTCTAACACTTTTACTTAAATATCACTTTTACTTAAATATAATTATGTTAATATATATCCATTATAAAAACAACAACAACAACATTTATTACAAACCGAAAAACAACAACATTTATTACAAACCGAAAAAGTAAAAATATATATTTATTGGACATGGAGGATTGGTTGGTGACATCTTTATGTAGCATGAAAGTATCATAATGGCTGGATGAATACTCACCGGATTACGTCAGATATCTATAACTATTTCATTAATGGACTGGCATAAATAGGTGACTCCATTAAGTTTCTATAACTATTTCATTGATGGAGTGGGTTAAAATTTGGAGTTTGACTTCTTTCATCGAACTATGACTGTCAGGTATTTGATACGGTGCATCCAAATTATCTCGTATTTGTCGGGCGTTAAATTCGTAATTTGCAATGTTTAAATTTTCATTTCCGCTATTTGGGTGGATTCCGAGATGCTATATTATTTTCAAATTGCAGTATAGAAATATTGAAATTGCAAATTGGCATTGATCAGATTTTTTTCATTGATGGAGTGCGTTAAAATTTATTGGATTTTGACGGAACACAAGCCTTTTTTTTTTAATGGTTTCAAACTTTGATTATGCGACAGGTATTTGATACGGGAGTATTTAAATTGTTGTATGCATTTTAAATATGTTTTAATTTGGGATTTTTTTTGTTTTTTAAATTTAGTTTAAATGTTTATTTTTTGGAGTTTTTATGGATATATTTTCTAATCAAATTTTATTGAAATTAGGTAAAAAAACTGTTGGAACTCTTGATGTGAGTGATTGAGTCTATATAACCAGTACTTTAAGGTTTTTCAAGATGTTGAATCCGTTAATACATACAAAAATCTAATGTTTAGCAAACCCTTTTTTTTTTTCCTAATTTGGTCACTAATTGTTAGAATTGTAATTGTAGTTTTTAATTGTTAAGATTATATAATGTAAATGTTATAAGGTATTTTAGATAAAAAACATATTGCATGCACAAACACTCACATTATTATTATTATTATTACTATCAAATACAATACACTTATATAAAATCCAATTTATTCCAAATTTGTAGATAGAGTTTGACAAAATATTTCAACAATCTCCAACAAACCCCAAACCAATTCTAAAGTAAGCATTAATTCTAACACACCCTCTTAATGCTTACATCACAAATAACAATATTGAAATCACATAAAACCATTTGTGGGCTTTGACCTTTCTTCATCAACATCTTGATCCACTTCTAAACTCTCTTAGACTAAGCTCTTTCTTACCCATTCATTTGAGCTACAACTTCATCCATTGAAGATACAATTACTTCTGACCATTAATGACATATTTGTAATTACTGACTATTCTTGACAAACTTCAAAAAATAGTATAATCTAGATGTGTGAAAATACAACTAACTATATTCACCAGTAATATTGGAAAGCAGTCTAGATATTAAATGTATCCAACAATCAATTATACAACTTGACATTTTTCACATACATAAACACACAAAGATAGCCACTAATAGTTGCTCTTGAAACACCGAAGGACAATAAGAACTATTATCTTATAATAGATTGTAGACATAATCAAACCAATGATGTGTTCTTGTGATACCGAAGAATGTCAAGAACCACCAACTTAAATTATGTTACTATATTCTATGATTGATTATTCATCATATAATCTTACAAACAAAAAACAATATGAATACATTCTTATATTAATTCAAAAAAATTCTAATAATATGAATACATACTTATATTAATTCAAAAAAATTCTAATAATATGAATACATACTTATATTAATTCAAAAATTTTCTACTATTAATTATTGCACATCATACAACCAACAAATTTCCAAGATCCACCATTCTGAATTCATAAACAACTTATTTTCTAGTTATAGATCTTGGCCAAGAGTTGGTCAACAAACAAATATTTCAACAACAGCTACACAATTTGAATTCCAGCAACCACTAAAAGAGAGCTCCTCAATCGGTCTTCGAACACTTTGGATAATGCACAGGCAGCTGAAATGTCACGTTCTTGCACCAATGTCTCCAACCACCAAATTGGATCTTCTTATGGAAGAAACTACAAATGTATGCATCCCCCTTCGCATCATCCATCACCAATCTGAGGTTGTGATTTTCATGGAGACTAAGAAGCTATGAACATGTATAATAGCAGATTCAAGTAAGAGCACATGGATATGATTAAGGTTGCATTTGCACATAGATTTGAATCTCTATTTCATCACATATCTCATACGAGAATCGAACCCTTTTGTATCAATGGCAGCAATTGGTAACTATATGGCAATTACATATAGCGGCTTCATTTCTTCATGGAAACGTCTCGATTCTTTCCAAGAAGCAACAACGAACAGGTAGAAAAATTACTTATATTCCATTGATCTTGCAACTCAACATTGATGGCCTTATCTGTAACGCTTCCAACAAATCTGCCAGATTTGCAATCCAGCTGCAATCTGTATATCGATCTACACAACTTGTCTTTGTTTCTTCTACAAGCACACATAAATATTTACACAAAATTATAATCTGTCATAAAACAAATACATAATCTACTCTGGCTCACATGAATCTACTCTACTCTTACAACAAATTAAAACTCACAACTTTCTCGTGTTTTTGGACTCTCTAGTGAGGGAGTTAAGACCATACTAGCTTTGATACCAAGATAAAAATCAAATTGCTCACATAAACACTCACACTTTTATTATTAGTATTTACATATGTAAACCCAAATACAATACACTTATATAAGTGTTGTTAGATCCAATTTATTCCAAACTTGGAGATAGAAGTTGAGAGAATATCTCAACAATCTCTAACAAACTTGTAATGCCCCTGTTTTGAGTCCCCATATTAAATAATGTTTTTGTTTAATTGATAAAAGATCAGGGAAAACAATTCAAAGTGGGTTGAAGAGCCTAGAAGATGCAATACTTTGATATACAAAGTGGGTTGAAAAGCCTAGAAGATGCAATACTTTAATATACATATTAATAAAATACATTTCTCGCTGCAAGATAAACAAGGACAAGAAATAGGGGGCTATGATTCCATGAGAGAGGGGGATAAAAGGGCTAAGTATTTATATTACATTTTTTTTTACCCATCTTGGAAGTTTTATTGAGAGAAACAATCAGCTACATGAGCTTCTTGGGGAAAATTCCATGTGGTTCTTGATTCCAAGAAAAGATATATACCCATCTTTCGGCGGTTTTTCTTCTTCTTCCTCATTGTTGTTCTGGAAATTCATACTCATTTTGGTTATTGGGGAGAACAGGAGAATGAGTTGTTGAAGAAGGAAGTCGTTGTTAATGGTTGTAGAAATTTATTGGTGTAATCCAACCATAGAGTAATGCTTGTATGCTTGAGAGGCATTGGCATGAATCAGACTTGATCACAGTTGTGAGTCCTGAGAATCCCAGCATAGAGATTCTTGTCCAGAAACACTGGAGCCCTAGAAGGAGATGGATAGCCTAAGGGAATAAGTGGAAGAGAAGGGGGTCCATGCTCTTGGGTTGTTCAGGCTGGAGAGAAGAGAGCTGGTGTACTATGGATTGTTGTGAGTGTGCTAATAAACACGTGAGAGCTTGAGTGATGACTGGTTTGAGAAGTCGAGTGTAGCCCTGGAACCCGTCCTTGTGGAGTCATAGCCCTGGCTCGGGGGTGACCTGTTGTTGAGACTTGGAACAACATTGTCTATGGTTGGGTGGAATGTCCTTGGTATGCATCCAGTTGGTGATTGCTATCTTTAAGATAAGTGTTTTCTCTGTTTATATCTGTAATTTTATTGTGTATTGATTATCATTTCTAAAATTTTCATATCCAATATACATTTGCTTGTTAGATATGGTTGTGCATGTCACAAAAAATCTTCTTTAAGGTTTTCAAATTGATTATTGTTAAATGCATCTTCTGCTACCTTATCTCTTACATGTGTTCTTGAATTAATTTTATTATGAAAGATCGACCTTAAGACTTGAGATGGGTCTTGTTATTTTTGTGACCTGTTGGTGGTTGGGCACGTTACAGTGTGGTTTTCAGATGGTTCTTGGAGCAGTGTGGCCTAGCCTGATGTTTGGGTACGCTATAAATTGGTATTAGACTCTTGGTTTCAACACTGGACCTATATGGACCAGAGATAGATTTGTAGGATATAACGTCGAGTCATGAAGACCTGTTGCAAAATATAGAATGCAAAGGTCAGCATAAGTGGAGACTGTTTATGTATAGATGTATATCCCACATTCATAAGGAAAAACAAATACTAAGAGTTTATAAAGAAAATGTGAAGATATATGGATTAAAAGAAAACAGGACAGTATGGAACTCCACGTAAGGAAATGAACTTTTGTGAGAAAGAACAATGAATCCAGAGGCAATTAAATCTTAGCCATTGATCTTTGGATATCAATGGTTAAGATCAAGTATTTGGAGGGGACCCGATTCCGGTGGGCTATCCCAGTCACGTCGACACCATGATAGCAACCTCATCAATGTATAGATTAGTGCCACATCAGGTAAATCCCACATGGAGGACACCTCATCTGCGATGTCTGCACGAAAAGAGTTAGAAAATTGGTTAAGTCCCAAGATATCGTAGAGGTGGTAAAGCACGACGAAGGATTAGGGGTATGGAAAGAAGTGTGGTATCCCCGCGGACTCGCAAACCCGTAGTAAAAAGTGGAAAATCGGCTAAGTTCCAAGATATTGCGGAGGTGGTGACCATGACAGAGGATCGGGGTTATGTGAATAAGTGAGGTAGCCCCACAAACCCGAGGACCCACAAAAAAATGCATTTGTAAAGATTTCTACATAAAATATAAACAAGTTCCTTATCTCTCATGTAATGTTTGTATGTTGATTATTTAATATGTGATGGATGTTACAAATAGTTCATATTGTTTTTTTCCTTTGAGTTTGATGTATGGATACTATATTGAGAGTTCTATTAGAACTGGGCATTTGTCAACATTTGTTGTTCTTCATTTGGGTATTTAATATACAAAAAGGGGGAAATAGTAATACTGTGTTTACATTTCTACATTGGCTATTATCCAAGAATATCCAAACAAGAAAGTATTTGATGAAACTTTTATATCACGAATTGGAATAAAATTTTTAAAAAAATAATCGAGACATTACAAACTCAAATACTACCAAGGGGTATCATCTTTATGATGATACAAACAAAAAAATACATCCTTTCCAGAGATGTGATCTTTCTTGAATCCACCAAGAAAGATGAAATTGTTGAGAGATTGTTTAATCATCTTGACAGATTCACTCGTGTAAAGACATATCATGAATTTGATGATGAGATTCGACATCTTGAAGGGGGGGTCCCTATCTTGGGTCAATATCTAGAGTCTCCTTTTGAAACACCATATTCCCCTCATGAAGAAGTTCTTTCCACTTCATTAGAACCTGAATTTCAGTTGGATGATGTGATCGAGATGATTGAAAAGTTGAGATTTGATGAGAACTCAACACCATCTCAATCAACTGAACAACCGGGACCATCTCAAAAATGTCCACCAAAATGGCTCACAAAAACACTTGAGAGTGTTCATCCCGATGAGGTCGAAAAGACATGAACCAGAATGTCCTCAAGACAAGATGGAGGTAATGTAGATAATTCAAAATCAGGTGATGTAGATGACATGGATGTTTAATATGATTTTTAATTGAATTTTTATCTACTAACCTTGAACTGACTTCCTTTGAAGAAGCCACTTCTCATGATGAATAGAAAGAATCCATGCAGAAAGAATATGATACTCTCATCAAGAATGGGACATGGAATTTGGTGGATCCTCCATTTCGAACCAAACTAATTGGCTGAAAGTGGGTATTCAAGAACAAGTACAGATCAATTGGCTCACTTGAAAAACACAAATCAAGGCTCGTGGAAAACGTATTTGCACATAAATAAGGTGTTGATTATGAGGAAACTTTTTCCCCTACAACAAAATGGGCTACCATCCATACTCTATTTTCTATGGCAGCACATAATGGATGGAAAATTCATCAAATGGATGTGAAGACTAGTTTCTTGAATGGAGGCTTGAAAGAGAATGTTTTCATGCCTCAACCAGAAGGCTTTGTTGTGAAGCGAAAAAAAAARAAGGTATGCAAGCTCATGAAATTATTATATGRATTGAAACAAGCACTGCGAGCATGGTACGAAAATTTAACTAAGCATCTTCAGAAATTAAATTTCAATCTTGACTATGCAACTTTGTTTGTYAAGAAAGTTGGAAAAATTGTTGTATATCTTGTAGTATATGTAGATGATCTATTGATAACAGGGAACAATGAGAAGTGCATTGCAATCATAAAGAAAGAGTTGAAGAAAGGATTTGAGATGACAGATTTGAGACATCTTCACTATTATTTGGGCATTGAAGTGATTCAAAATCCAAGGTACATATTCATTTCCCAGAAGAAGTACATTGGAGAATTGTTGAATAAGTTTGGCATGGATGAGTGCAATCGTGTTTCTACTCCAATGGAATAGAATTTGAAACTCATATCAAAAGAATGGAATGAATTTGATGATGCAACCAAGTATAGGCAGCTTGTGAGAAGTCTTATCTATATTACTACCACTAGACCAAACATTTCATTTGTTGTTGGGATTCTTTCCAGGTTCATGCAAAAGCCTTGTGAAGGACATTGGTATGCTGCAAAAAGAGTTCTAAAATACTTGAAAGGAACTCAAGATTTTGGACTCAAGTACTCTAAGGTAGATGACTTCGACTTGATCGGATATTCTAATTCAAAATTTGACGGAGATAAGGAAAATGGAGTATCAACTTTAGGCTATCTCATGAGTCTTGGATAAACAACAATCTCTTGGAGATCATGCAAACAATCAGTTCCAACAGATTCCACAACAGAGGCAGAATATGTGGTAGCTGCAGAAGTGACAAAGGAGATTGTGTTGCTCAGGAAAATACTTGAATATTTGCATGAGAAACAAGTGAATTCCACTCCTTTTCTAGTTGACAATACTTCTGCAATCAAGTTTTCCAAGAATCCCATATTCCATGATCGAACTAAGCTCATCAAAATAAAGTATCACCTGATTCAATATCATGTAGAGGCCAAGACTATCTACTTGAGACATTGTTCCACAAATGAGAAAAATGTGGACATCTTCACCAAAGCGCTTAGAAGGAAAAAATTGGAGAAGTTTAGAATGATGCTTGGACTCACACATACCCCTTCAGATTAAGGGGAGGGATGTTAGACACATAATCCTTGGGATTGCGTTTGGTAACAATAATGTATATATGAAGAGTTGTAGGTGATAGGAAACATTTTCGGTTATGGAAGACCATCGATCATTTGTTTTTTATTTATCCACCATTCATCTTAATGCAATACACATTAGTGTGGAGTTACATTTTCTGCCATTCCTAGCCTAACATAAAGATTTTATTCAATCTAAATTAATTTATATTATTGCAATTTTTTTGTATTAATTTCAAATTGAGAAACTTTATGTATCACTTTATTCCAACAATCCCAAAAAAATAACTATAAAATTAAAAGTTTTAATGCATTGTTAGTGGCATATCTCAATATATAATAATAGTAATCTAATTTTAAAATCAATACTAAGCTAGATACCAAATTGGTATACGAGACCTCTTTGTTTGTGGGACAAAGGACCCCAAGAATTTTGACTACTGAAAAAAAATTAAAAATCTCCGATTAAAATTTTATTTTAACAAATTAACTTATTATTTTAATGCATGTATGCAAATTTTAATGTTATTGGAAAATCTCTGCGTAGCAGTAAAACTAACCAATATTTTTGAAAGTTCTTTAGTTTATTAGCCACAGAATTGGCAGAAAGATTTTTTAGCTGACACGTTGAATCTGGGGGGCGACAACTCACCCGATATGAATTCGATGCATGTCTTTTACATAACTGCACATGCCAACCACGGATGTCACAAAAATATTTAAGCTGACATGTTGAATTTGTAGCGACAACTCACCCGATATGAATCCGACACAATATTTTCCAGAACTGCACAAGCCAACTACAGATATCAGATGCCTTCTCCCTTAAATCTCTCCATGACCTTCGACAAAAGGAGAAGGAAACATTACATTGAAGGATGAGTATCRAGAGTCTGGTAAAAGAAGTAAGTAGGCTCATTGTTCCCCTGTGTATCTCCCCGGGAGGCAAGAGATACACAACACTAATTAAAAAATGATTACTTTCARCGTTGGTGGAAAACTCTCTTTGGCGTGTTCTAATGAAGGACTGGATCTGGCATAGAGTCATAAAGGACAAGTATCTCCCCTACTTCTCGGTTGTTACTTGGCTCAGGTCGGCTTCACATATTTCGATTGCTGCTTCATAGATCTGGAAAAAAATGTTAAAGTCTGTGCATATTATGACACATTGGTTGAGTTGGAAGCCTGGGTCTGGTCATTCGGTTCTACTAGGAAAGGATATGATCCTAGGATTGGGGAACTCTGCTCTCCTGTCTTAGGAACTATTATCTTCTTTAAAACAAAGGAACTTAAGCTACCTCTTTCAGGCTAGAGGAGCTACTCGACCAGGGGAAATTTTCTCACAGTGGAAAGATAGTACAGAACTGGGCCTCACTGGCCACTTGACAATAGAATGGGATCATTTTTGTAGGTCCTTAGTTGGCTCATGCATTCAACTTCAGGATAGTACTGATGAACTTCACTGGATTGGGGGTGATAAGTCAGGATTACTTTCGGTCAAAAATATTTACGGAGCCTTAGCTACAAAAATCTAGCAGCAGAAAACTACAGGATAGAGGAGAAATATGTGGATATGGAATCTAGTTTTAAAAATTAAAATTTTTATTTGGTTAACTATAGCGCACCTTTTCGGCTACCATAGCTTAATCCCTCTTAAAAGGATACTATAACACCACTTGGTACATAACTCATACATGCATTATATAATAACATGCATTTAATCAAGAGATTCAATTAAACTCAGAGTAAACAAAGATTTTCTGCTATAATTAAGAATCAATAGCATTTAACATTAATTTATACACATAGCGGAATTCATGATAACATAAGTAGCACAGTCATGCAAAACATGATTTAAGCATAATTAAATACTTATCTTTTTAACAATGGTAGACTCCACCAACCAAGTGCAGACCTTCCACGAACCTCCTAGCCTTAGACCACACTGCTCATCAGCTCAGCAGTGGGTCACCCCCGAGCTGGGACTAAGCTCCACCCCAAGGCAAGGAATCCTAGGCTAGGCTGAGGTTACAGGGAAAACAACACAGAAAATCTGGAAGGATTCTTCCCAAGATGCCATCTTACGCCCACTACTACCAGACTCTCATTCCCCACATGCATGTTCCACCCGGGAGTATACACCTTCACAAGAACAGTCCATCGGTGATAACCTCCCTCTCTAGGTCTCGATAATAGGCCGAATCAGGAAGTCTTAGAGCTCTAAGTTGGTGCTGGACACTCTTTGGAAGAAACCTCTTCCAACAACAACCACCTCCCTCACCTAGAGAGAGATCACACACAGGCTCAATCACAACTCGCGTTGGCCATCAAGCCACACGCAGTCCAGCTCTGCGTGGTCACCATAGCCAATCGAAAATACAAACATAGCCTCTCAAATAGGCTCATCAATGGCTCAAGGCATCATAGTGATGGTTCACGGGAATGCATGATGATTAATTCCCGCACGAGTCGACACAGACTCCACGGCTCAAAATGGAGGTGAAACAGGCTCTTCAGAAACAAACACAAGCTTCTCGGCTCACAGAATAGACGTGTACATGGATTTACAGAGCCAAACACAGGCTTTCCAACTGGTTCAACAATGGCGGAATGGTTCAGGGTCACGACTTTGGAACAGAGCCTCCACACACGGGTTCGATCAGTCGGACAGAGGATGCACACAGATTTTTCGACTCTCAGGAATGCACGAGGATTTCTATGCAGGAGTCGGTTTGGTCGTACTATCCAGGGCTCCGTACATGTTCAGGCAATCGGGTAGAATGGAGGAGGAATCCTTCTCACGGCTCATCCTGGCCATTTTATTCGCATGCGCCAAGGTTGACACTTGTCACCCATGGAGCTGCATCACCCTTGTACATCCTCCCCTTGCTAGAAACTTAGGATAAAACATAAAATGCACATGTCTTTTTGGGATAATATTAAAATATTATTCCCAGGCTTAAGCCCCCTAGGCTTAGACCCCAGGCTCAACACTTAGCCCCTCTCCCACCTTCTAGCCCCTAATTCGTTGCCTTCTCTGTGGAAGCTCAGTCCCCCTTCACTCATTCATCATGGTTGTTCTCCACCTAGTGGTGTTTACAATTTTATTAAATGCTCTGCATACATACAAGTACAAAATCAGGCCCTTGTCCTCCAACCCTTAGGCTCTCTGGCCTAACAATCACATAAGTCCATCGGCTTATACAAACTTGGCATACCAGCCTATAACACATAATTACAATTTCTTTCAGAACATGGTTTTCAACGGGGCTCAGCCTTGGGGACACTACAATCCCCCTCCCCTTATTTTTGCACTGTCCTCAGTGCAACTTTACACAACATCTGCAAGATTTTCAAAAAATTTCAAAAAGATGTGGGTACTCTGCCCGCATAACATCTGCATGCTCCCATGTCGCGTCCTCAGGACTGTCCCAGGTCCACTGGACATTTACAAGCTCTATGGCTCGATTCTGGAGCTGTTTGTTTTTCTTGTCCAAT
>JASDQU010504725.1:123972-140830 GCA_032191745.1 Picea mariana | reverse complement strand
GCGTATCTTCATTCTCCAGTCTGAGAAAGACATGGCCAACTAACTCTCAATCAATCTATGAATCAATGAGAAAATAGAAATGATGGAGAATGCTAGATCGAAGTGACTTCTCAGATGTTTTAGAGCTCAAGTTTTCAACATACAAAGTATGCCAATATGTATGCATAAGTTTTCAGTCTATTACAACTTGATTGACGTGACACAGTTCATTTTTTTCCAATATGTAACCTAAGTTTATTGAAGCTCTTTCTCAAGACGACGACGATTATTAAATTCATGTCCATTCAGATGACAACGATCATTAAATTCATGTCAATTAAATTGACAAACCTATCTCAAACCAATCTGAAAGGGTCTGAAAGGGGTTGTCTTTGCTCGTTTGTCTGCCAAACATGTTTGAAGTAAGCCAGAGGATCTCTGTATGCGGTGAATTTTGGCAATATTGTCTACCGCCTTTGTCCACCGCCACCACCATCRTCAACTTTAATTATGGGTTTCTTTCTCCATAGCTGGGATGCTTCTACATTGTATTTTTCATATCGATTTGTTGAATATCCATAAT
This sequence comes from Picea mariana, assembly GCA_032191745.1. Taxonomy (NCBI): domain Eukaryota; kingdom Viridiplantae; phylum Streptophyta; class Pinopsida; order Pinales; family Pinaceae; genus Picea; species Picea mariana. The sequence continues at coordinate 140,268 of JASDQU010504725.1, read as the reverse complement.
TCTTGAGTTGAAGTTATTGTTGCTCGTGGGTTAAAGCGTTGCTCAAACTTTGGAGATCCTCGACCTGCACTCAAGGTGTCCTGAAGTTAAGGTATGAACTATCCACTCTCACTTATAGTGATTTATAATCACATTCATATCTTTTGTAATGTGAAATAACGCTTACAATAAGCATACACGTAATCTAGAGAACGCACTTGTGGCTTATGATTTGAAGTAGGTGGCTTCCAAAAATAGTTGAACAAATAAAACTCTTCCCTCTCAAAGAATTTTGGTCTCTATTTCTCCTGAGCTTTGTCCCTTGAGGTGCTTCAAATCCCTAGCGCACTCCTTGCACCCCTTTAAAAAGTTTCACACTACCCCTTCTTAGCTTCTGAGTCAATTTTGAGTCGGCCTTCACACTCCTTGCGAGCACAATGCACTCCTTCAAGAGCTCTCAGAAGACAAACAATTGAAACTTATGGAACATCAAAGGTTCTCTCACTTCACCCACAATCCACTCTGAGACTTCGGACTTCGGGAGTTCCAGACGTCTATCACATTCAATCCTCCGGAGCGTCGGACTAGCGAACTCTCGAAGGACCCAAATCGACGGTTCCTACGTTTTGGCGAATGGATGACTTGGATTAACTCCGGGCTTCGAGACTTCGGTCGTTCACACAACGCGACCCCTTGTATCTCCTGAACGACGAAATGTTGAAGGACCTCTCCTTCCTCCACGTGTCCTCCTTCAGATCAACGACCGAGATCTACTCCGTTACTCTAGGCTTTGGAGGATTTAACACTCCTCGTCTCTGCTCTCTCGGACTGCTGGTCTTCCGAACTTGACGATTCCCTGACACGTTTCCATTGGAATCAATGCTCCACATGAGTTTGGACTTCGGGACTTCAGGAATTCTTGACCCCAAAACAAGTTATCCCTCAATTCCTCTAGAGTGCTCAATCTCTGGAATTCAAGATTTGATGCCATGTGTTCTCCTCTGATCAATGACTCAGATCAACTCTGGACTTCGGAAATCCAGGAATTTCGTCTCCTTTGCGTCCAACACACAATTTTTGCTGGACTCGCGAAGTCTTAAAGACTTAGAGAGTTAAACCTTGCGCTACTTCTCCATATTTGACGGTCACGAGAGACTTTGGATCCTTCCGAACGTATCTCATTTGTTCGACCTTTAAAACAAATAAAACTCTTCCCTCTCAAGGATTTTGGTCGCTATTTCTCCTGAGATTTGTTCCTTGAGGGGCTTCAGACCCCTGGTGCACTCCTTGCGTCCTCTGAACCTCTGAATGGCTTCAGACTTAGATATTTTCCAAAAATCTCCCCACACACTCCTTGTGTTTCCCTCTACAAAGTTTCATGCTACCTCTTCTAAGCTTCTGAGTCAATCTTGACTCGGCCTTCGCACTCCTTGTAGGCACTATGCACTCCTTGCACCAGAGCTCTCAGAAGAGAAACAATTGAAACTTATGGAACATCAAAGGTTCTTGAACTTAACCATGAAATCCATATTCAAACACATAAAACACATAAAACAGAAAGACATATAACATGTATTCAAATGAACTCAAAAATAGACAACACCATACATTTGGAATCAAACCTCCTTGCTTGTATTCATTCAGAAAATATGTACATGAGTTAGCCAATTCAAACTTCATCAACTCTAAATTGATATTGTTTTAAATTTGATGCATATATAATGGCTTAGTTTATTTCTTGTATTGATGAAATATATAAAGTGATCCACTCTTGTTCCCTTCCCCTCTTTTGTCTTCATCTACATGCAAATTTATCTTAGTTACCTACAAAATCTTTAATGAAATGTCATCCTTAGCAGTAATATTTTCTCATTTCAATATCGGTAGTTGGTGTTATTTTTACACTCTAAATGGACTGTCACTATTGTCATGTAAACAAATTGACATCATGTAAACTCTGTAAACAATGACAATCCAGTATCTATGCAGGTTTTGTATTCTAAACTTACATTGGAAAGTTTGGACTTTTTACGTATTTCAATCTTTACATTGAATAAGATTTTGGTTTATAATATTGTTTGTTTTCCATTTTCTCTTCTATATACTCAAACACTAACTATTGCTTTGCTTCTTTTTCATATGCTATAGCACCTACGGAGTATTGAAGTTGGGGCAAACAAGGTGAAGAAGACACAACAAACTGGGTGTGCACTTACAAACTTATACTTATCTTTTCTGCTGTTTGCATACTATCTGCACATAACTAAGAAACATCTTGAAAATCACAATTTAAAAGAGGGAAGAAGTAATAGATGTTGAGTTCTATCAAATAGATGCAGCTTCCATTGTACATGAAAACATCGACCAAGCACTGCGTAACAATGACCTTTTCAGATTAGATGCATTTTCATATACTACAAGAGATTGCCTCTTTGATGTATTTCAAGTCCTATTGCACTTCTGATATTCCTCGACTGAGCTATGCAACGGACTGATAGATCATTTCTTGGATAGTTTAGACAATGGAAACCTTGAGGTATTCGAGTCATATCAATACGAATTGGCATCTGATTTTCTTTGTCAGTTGCATGGGATTCATGATGTCAGTAAGTATCTTTCAAAGATGTGATTATCTGCATCTGCAACCCTACCTCCACATGAGAGAGGACTTTGGGGAGATACATTTTGTATACGGTGGCTATCTAAGTGGATAAATATATCAATTGGAATTTGGTCATTAACAAGAAAGACAAGGTATCTACTATTCAACAAAACTGCATCTAGAGATCCATATTGCATCTTGTTCCATGATGCCAATCCTCTCAGTGGTCATTACAAACCATCTCTCTATAAAAAATTATCTATATGCAATCTTGGAGGATATAATATTTACTTGTCCCTCACTCGAGAAGACCTTCAATCACATTGCAACCGAATTATGCATAACATGCACTCTCTTGGATTAGACATAGCAACAACTATTACATCAAATTGTGGAGATAGTTTGTTTAGTGCAATTTTCCATTTGGTCGCAACAGAGTTTGACATCCACTCACTGTGCCTTTACATTGTGAAATCCTTCTACAATGCGATTATAAGTGGCAGTCAAAATGCACTTGCCTGCTTGCATCAACACCGTCCAACTGATCTCATACAAAGTATGCCAACACTTGGAAGTTGGCAACAATATCTTATAAACATGGAAATGCCATATGAAAAAGGAAATATAGAAGGTGGGGCATTTTGTTTACAGTGGACATCTATCATATTCAGAGCAAATATCCAGGTCTGGTCAACCCTTGCAGATGGTTCTGTCCATTTCCACTCTATTGATTCAAACTATGATAAAATAATTGGCATCATATCATTTAAAATAGATACACCACACATCCACTATCAACCTTTGATAAGAAATAATTTAAGTTCAAGATTCACTGTTAATGCGAACCAAACCACATCGAGTGTACATAAGCGTTGCATGTTATCTAGTCATGATGAAACTCATCCCAGATGTCATCAAGTCGTAGAGATCTTAAGCAAAATGCGTAGACTAACTTATCACAACTTGACAAAGTTCATACGTGCAAGACATGAATAATTCAGTGCACCTCCTTATAAATGTCTAAAATGTATGACCAATCATCATGAGGTGATAGAGAGCCTAGCTAGAAATGCAAATTGACATATTACAACCTGAAAAAGGTTGTGTGTGCACAACACAAATGCATTGACAAACTTCCTATTGAACATAAACATCAAATGGTTGGTGACAAAGACCATCATGATTTGAATCATCAACATGTTGAGGAAGTTGTGCTCTTAACACATGTCGGTTCTAGCTTTGACCTGGCATGTCCACAAGTGAGACTAGTTTCAAGTGACAACCATAAGCTAACTTACCACATGTTGAAAAAACACATATGTGAAAGAAACAAGTGCAACTACATATCCCAAAGTGGTCATGATATTGATCGAGGGGGAAAAATCACATATCGTAGATTGAAGCAAACATTGCGAAATGTTAGCATTGAAAACCAACAAACAATTGCTAACATTCTCGTCTAGTAAAAAGATATGCAAAGCAAATCTATATGAAGAAAATTGAAGACACCCCTGGCATTGCATGTGCAATTTGTGAGGAATTGAATTTCACAAAGAACATTAAGTGTTTCACCCTTGACTTGAAAAAAGAATACGCCAGCTTGACACTAATTGACAGAACATTCTCCACTAGAAAAATATGTCTCCCATGCAAGAGGTCACTTCAAAATGGAAAACTACCACAGTTTGCAATGCCTGACCAAATAAGATGTAACACATCGCTACCAGATGTAAGTACACTTACAGAACGTGAGGAGAGGCTTGTGTCTCTACAAATTGAAATTGCACAAATCAGACCCTGGGGCTATAAACGATCCCAAATGGGCTTAACAAGATCAATTATTAACATGCATGTCCAACTAGATGTTGTGCAAAAAGCGTTGCCACAATTCATGAATGAAACAATGACAATTGTTGCAGCGCTCAAAAGACGTCTGCAATACAAGAATCCATACCAAACAGGTAGAGTGTGTGCACATTGTCATGAAAGAATTGAAATAATTATGTTCTAGAACACTATACAAGGCACAAAACATCTTTATAAATGAGGATTGGAACCATGTTCTTGAACAAGGCAGTGAGAACTCTGCACAAACGTTTTCCACTACTAGTGAAATTGATACAAACAATGAATCAGAGAATGAAAGACCTATTGAAACATTGATACATGGATTCACTGAGTTGCAATGCATTCATAACTTGCAAGACAATATCGTCGAAATCGCACCTGCTGAAGGATAACTTCCACTTGGGATTTTCAAGGACAAATTCACAGAGGAAATGAACTTCCCAACATTGTTCTATGGAGACATGCGTGGCAGTGACATCAAAGAATGATTCAACTACCAAAAAATAGTACGATGGGAATCGCTACATTCAAGCGGTGACTTCTCCTATCACACAACAAATTTGTTTTTCAAAACAATGCACATAATAATTGAGAAAGTGCTCTCTTGCATATGGGTGCGAATAAGAAAAGGTCAACTACGAGGAAGAAAGTTATTGGCCATAGATGTCAAGTACAAAGAAAATCTGGAGAAAATATTGAAATCTGATATTGGATACATAGGTTTCAAAAACATTCGCATCTCCCCTGACTACTTGCAACAAAATAAGAAAATTATATTTGCAATGATCCGACAGTTGGGGCCTCCAACTTTTTTCATCACATTTACAAGTGCAGAGCATCGCTAGAATTAATTGGTGACTATGGTGTCTACATTATACAAGAACAAGAAAAGGAAAAAACAAATTGAAACATTGGAAAATGATCACATTGACTACCTCATAAGAAAAGACCCAGTGACATGTACTCGTTACTACAGAGATAGAGTAAATGCTTTGAGACAATTGATATGCAATGACAAGATTTTCTTTGGAAGAATATCAAACTACTATTTTGTTACTGAGTTCCAAAATAGAGGTAGTGAACACGAACATGCACTAATATGGATAAAAGATGCACTGATATATGGAATTGACAACAAATCATAGATCGAGCAGTTTCTGGACAAATACATAACATGCACACAGATCATTTGGATCTAGAACTTGCCAAATTTCATAGACATTACTATACAAGAAGTTTTAGGAAATGAAAAAATTCACATTGCAGATACAACTTTCCTATGCCGCCGATGAGAACGACAAGAATTATCGAACCAATTACTTTGGAGGACAACGTTCTGATTGAGAAATCAAAATCTTTGTTCACATTTCTAGAAAAAGGAGACTTTGATGACTTAATGACCTTTGAAGACTTCTTGCTATAGCTAAAGCTAACCAAAGATGAGTACATCCAAGTTATACAATCTACACTTAAGCAACCACCAATTTTTCTAAAACGAAAACCTTCGCATATTTGGAACAATGGTTTCTCCAAGGACATGCCAAATATGTGGAATGCAAATACAGATGCGTAGTATGTCCTCAACTTTGTTGCAACATCGTATTGTACCTCCTACATGATGAAGGTTGACAAATCTATAACAAATGCATTCATGAGAATACGCAGAGAACATAAAAAAAAGTTGAATTGATGCTATGCAAATGATACGTACACATGGAAATACATTTCTTAATATTCAACAAATGTCTTCTCAACAAGCAAGCAATCCACATCACACTTTCCCTACCTTTGAACTGTAGCTCGAGGAAATCTGTCTTCATAAACACATCTTCTCCCGACATGTGCACATTCATGCTTAAGCCACTAGTCTTGCTGAAACAAGACACTGATAATTCAGAGGACATGATATGTCACTCTATTATTGATTACTACCTCTAATGTCCACCTACCAATAAGCATATATTTCTTGTAGAATTTGTATCACATTACAAAAAAAATGATGCACAAATATCAAAAATAAAAAAACCAAATGTAATACGCTTTGTCAAATACAACAAACACACTGACTCTGAAAACTTTTGTAGAGAGAAACTATTGGTGTACGTTCCATTCGATCAAAGTGAAGACACACTAAAACATAACTTGCCTACATGGGAAGTTGCATATACTCTTTATGAGACTACAATACAAACCAATGAGGCTAGGTTTACTTACAACGTTAACCCAACATGGGGTGATTTAGAAAGTGCACTTGAGGAAATAGAAAACCCTGTCAATATGGATGACACATCAACCAAGCATAAAACAACTACAACTCACCATGAAGCCTATGATTTGCAAGAAGATTTTCCTTGTCCTCGAGAGCCCACCTATGAAAAATGTATCAATCTCGAGTTTAAAGTAACAGACCATCCTTTCGATATCGAAAACCAAGAATACCACAGAAGTAAACGGTTGTTGAATCGAGAGCAATAGGAAATCCTAAAGGATATTTCAATGAAGAAATGATTAGACATACACACTCCTGTGTACTTGTTCCTTACAGGCGATGTGGGAACAGGCAAGACATTCACATCGAAAGAACTATTCCAAATGCATATACGAATCTATGATTCAAACACTACGAGTGACCCTCTGAAACCAAAGGGACTAATAATTGCATATACAGGAAAAGTTGCATATAATGCAGGTGGAACGACAATCCACTCCACACTGTTGATGCCTTTTAACAAGTCACATTTTCTTCCACTCAACAAAGAAATGCTAGATACCTTGTCAAAGCTTTATGACAAACTACAACTTGTCTTCATAGATGAAACCTCCTTGATTGGAAGCTGCTTCTTATATTCCATTGACAATCGGCTAAGAAACATAAAACATGTCCAAACCAAATACTATGGGAACATTTATATGGTATTTTGTGGGGATATTTACCAAGCACAACCCATACAAGATTCTCTAATATTTGAACAGCCCACGATCAACATGCAAACAACACCACATGAATTTTGGAAAGACAACATAAAATGCTTTGAACTGCATACTACAATGCGCCAAACAAATGAAAATTTTATTGCAATTCTAAATAGAATGTGGACAAACAACCAAACTCGTGATGGCTTGGCATATATCAATTCAAGTTGCATGCGACCAACACCAACAGACCCAACCTTCCCTTACATATTCTATAAGAACAAGGATGTCGCAATGCATAACAAGTACATGTTATCCCTCATGCCTGGTGATGAAATCATCATCAATGCAATTGACCTGGAAGAGGACAACCTTGGCAATGTATCGTGTCATAAAACTACAACCACTTTGCCTTTGCAACTTGTCCTAAAATTAGGCATGCTAGTTGAAACATATGCATGCAACTATGACTCACAAGATGGCATGGTCAATGGTGTGGATGGGATACTCAAAGCATATACCAACAAAGATAAAGTTGATGTCCTCTAGATTAAGTTACATGACCCACATATTGGGCACCGACAAGACAACAAGTTAGCATATCTATATAATTCAAACACTCTGCATGATCGGGCACTTGTATTGCGAATATCAAAACCATTATCAACATCAACAAAGAAAGGTCACCTAAATATTCGAAAGTAATTTCCAATTCAACTTGCATGTGCACATACAATTCACAGATCACAAGGCCTAACACTTGATAGTGTTGCCTTCTACCTTGCTAGAATATGAATACATGGACTTGTATACACAGCTTTGTCTCATGTCAGAAACATAGAGTCATTGTATTTTCTAAGCGTTCTTACAAAAGATAACTTCAAGGTCAAACATAAAGTCGATACTGAGATGCAACACCTTCATACCAGTGCAAAATGGCATCTAGAATATGATTACCAATCCATACAAACAAACTCATTTGTATCAATTCTCTCACTCAACATGCGCAACCTAAATGCACATATGAATGATATACTCAATGACTATGACACAATGCAATATGATGATCTGTGCTTACAAGAAACATACATGACATTATGCATGAAAAATACACAATTTCCAAATTTTAACTGCATATCAAGTTACATTACACATGGAGTGATAATATTAGTGAAAAAACATATAGAAATTTTGGACCATATGCATTTCAAAGAACAAAATGTTGAGATGGTACTAGCAAGAGTAATTTTTCATGAATCACAAATTGCAATATTGAATCTCTATGTTGCTCCACATGCAACATTTACCAACATAGTAACTGTTCTTTCAAAAGCATTACACCATTTACACATGAATGAAAGCATTATCATTCTAGGAGACTTCAATGTTGACATGCTACAAAATAATGCCAGAACAAAAAGATTGGAAAACTACATGTGCAATTACAATCTCCGCTTTATTTTGGATAAGATAAACCATGTACAAAACCCACTTATTGACCATGTATGGTCAAATGTCCCCATTGCACAATACAAAGTCTTTATCTTAGACATATATTGGTCTAACCAAGATACAATTTGTCTTGTACTTGAATTATGAGATATACATCAACCATATTACAAAATCATATTTCCATGTCTCAAAGCATATCTAGATACTTTGTTTCACAAAACCAAACAATACAAAGTCTTTATCTTAGACACATACTGGTCTGACCACGATACAATTTGTCTTGTACTTGAATTATGAAATATACATCGACCATATTACAAATCCATATTTCCATGTCTAAAATCATATCTGGATACCTTGTTGCACAAAAAGAAATCATTCAAAATGCCACCATCCAATTTCTTAATATTTTCTGCTCTGTAATAGATTTTGGACAGAAAAAACTCAACGTAACCACAAACATGGATGAAGAAAACAAACGGTACATGCTTCTAACTCTATCTTTTACTCTATTCCTTTGAATCTCGTTTTCTCTATGTACATACTCCTTGTTTTCTCTGTATACCAACTGACCTTCATGTCCATTGTATTATGTGCATTACCACAATAAAACAAATAGAATAACTAGACAAGAGGAAGAAGCCTTCACCAGAAATGTAGAAGAAGACATACAAAGGTGCATGCTTATATCCTTATGTTCTAGTCCATTACTTGTATCTCATTTATTGTGTGCCTATATATCTTCCTACATACCAACTTACCTACGTGTCGATTGTATTTTCTGCACTTCTACATTGAAAGAAACAAAATAATTAGACAGGAAGAAGAAGTATTAACCAAAAATGTAGAAGAATACATACGAAGGTGCATGTTTCTACCCTTATTTTATTGTATGTATTTTTTATTCTACTGCTTTGTAGCTCATTTATTATATGTAGATACTACATATCTTCCTACATACCAACTTACCTTCATGTGCACTATATTTTCTGCACTGCTACATTGAAACAAATAGACTAATTGAACAAGAGGATGAAGTCTTATGTGCCACAACATAGGAAGCTGAACTGCAATCTTCCAAAAGGTGCACCCACAATAGAGAAATGCATGTGCTTAACGTACATTCATAATGATTATGAACAACATATAATTCACATGCTTACTTAGTTATTGTCACTTTACTTTCCATATATGTTCTCGTGTTTTGTTATGATGTACATCTCTCACCTCTAGCATAGTGTCTCATCATTTTCTTTCCCCACAATGTGAAAGCAATATATAATATATTGCAAATTAAGTTTCTTTTTACATATTCAATGTACACCTGTTTACATTAGAAAAAGTTGGACAAGCAATATAAGCATGAGTAGTCAATCGTCGCAGACGTCAGTAGAATGACAAGTCCAAAGGTAAATATTCATAATTTATTCTCCTACTACATTTAGGAAACAAATATCCTCAGTTATTTATTCATCTATGCCATGGTAAATATGTTGATGTCATCTACAACACTTGCTTTTTAGTTCACAAGAAGTATCATCAAGAACAAGTGAGGCACCTGTCACAGTGCAAGCTCCCTAGGTTAAGAGGTATGGTTACAAAACTCTAACCAACAAAATTCATCCAACTTCTGCATCTACTTGTACATCCATGCAAAAAACAAAAAAACAAATAGGGATACAAACTTCCCTTCACTTTACTTTTTCTGTTCAAAAAATGTCACTAGGCCTAGAGTTATGCCACCCACTATACTATCAATAGAATACTTGAATAGCCGTTAGACTAGACAAGTGTTCGTCGGAGACATAATGGTGGTGTACAACACCTATTTAGACAAGGAAAACAAAACTAGACGCATTGTGCATGTTGACATGACAGACAACGAAGCCATGATGACAATCGCATTGACTATCCCTGCACAATTTGTCTAGAAACATGCAAAGAAGATCTTGCCTGGTAATGGGATCTCCATTACAAATTTTAATATATTGCCGAAAATAGTATAATCGCGGTGATTGTGATTGGATTATATCGCTTAATGAAACAAGTGGTGTGGAAAAAGTTCCTGTAGTATTATTAGACTATCATTTCATACCGGACACAATGATTAGCTGATTTGTAGACAACAAATACATTTACTCGATCGGAACCATTAGTGCAGTTGTCACACTCACAAGAAAAGTTGGCTCACAACACATTCTTCATATAAAATATGGCAATACGGACAACGACAAGGCAACATTACCATTCTCCATAGCCATTTTTGTCCTTTACTTTCACATATTGATATATCGTAGTCATCTTATGCGAGTATTAAACTGTTGCATGTTGCAACTACAATTGTTTGACACCTACGCACATTTTTTTTCCTCAATGAAACAACAATTGCAGAAAGGGAAATTTCCAATAATTCTCTTCAAAAATATAATGAAGAAAAGAGATGTGAAAGAAAGGATCTTTCACACAACCCAAGCAACATTTGTAACATAATTGTGAATAGACATAGTACAGGATCTCAAGAAACTAACTACCTCCACCATTGTTGTACGTATAGATATACAACAATCTACACATAAAATTTGTGTTGAATAATTTACATGCACATTTTTTGTTGTACACATATATATTAAATTCTTTGATATATTAACTATTATGCTCATGTATGCAGGTTGAGGGTGTTTTGGCAGCAACGAATGCATACTCAACCCCCTTTGAGCCTGTATGTGCCAGATGTAACTCTCTTGCTTCTGCCTCTGTGTTCATAAGTGATGGAACAATTGATTGTCTGCATTGCAGACAGAAATTCCCTTACATATATAGACATTGCCTCAATGTTGTTATCCGAACCCTCAACAACACAATTGTACATTGTACAAATAGACAACATGTATCACAAGATGTGCTTCATGGATTGATGGAATTGTCATATGAAATATACTTACAGAAAAAGGCAAACATTGTCTATATGCTACGTGAATTTCGTGTGCATAACAAATTTACATTAAATGAGGACAATGTCATACTGCATATTGGTCGAACAAAAAAAAGAGGCGTTTTGTGACTTATGTCCAAAATTTATCTGATATGTTTTTATCTATTCTACCCAATCAAAATAAGCATAAAGTTTTACAACTTATGTTCAACAAGATGTTATTCATTTTTTTCCTCTGCATCACAAATTCCAATGTGACTCACAAGATAACACCAATAATGAAATAAAGATTGCCTGCAAATCAAACTGTTACCATAGACCTGTTTTAGGATTATCCATGCACAATATGCTTCATTTTTGGCATAGGCACATCACACTGCTAGACTACATGTTACTCCATCTACAATTTTTGACATGGGTATCAGTTTAGCAATTTATATCATTTTTGCATCAACATCATCCTCCACAAGCCCAACAATTTCCATTGACACAATAGTCGCATCCTAACTACCAAGTGAATTCAAAATCACAAGTGTTGCATTCTATGCATCCAGATTTACAGACACACTCTCAACAAAACCAAACAACGGAAGATATAGTCAATCTACAAAAGGAACAACATGTTATGCCCTTGTCTCTATTTGTTGTATGGATGATTTGAGACCATTTCTTAATCTATCCCACAGTTACAATTGGCTTCATTTAGTTTTATGTAATCATATTTTTCCTAAGACCATGGTTTAATATTAAAAACAACCATCACAGGAAAAAAAATTGAAGCAAGAAGAGGAACAACAAAATTTGTCTTCTCTTCTACAACAAAGAAATCAAAATTTTCGGCAACAATCGCAGATAAATGATGCCATTGAGAATTTGAGAATAACATGTTTCAACCTATAATATTACATTGGAACAAAGATTAACTTTCGGGAATAAACACTAGCAAATTTGGGTCATTTTGCGATGGCTATTTCGACGCTCTTGTGACGTTATGTCGTGGATATTGCGATGAATCTTGAGTCTCCCAAATGTCGTTTCATGTGACATGACACGTGTGATGAACCTTGATTAACATCACAAGAGCGACGACAGTAAGGATGTTTTCACAATTGCGACAATAAAAGAAATACCGTCGCCAATACGACTAAGTAAGAATTCGTCAAAAGAGCGACACAGTAGGGAAATCGTAGCACACTTGAAAATATAGGCAAAGTAAGTGAAAAAATTGCGACAAATCAACTTTCGAAGAGTTCGTTGCGATTGAGACAAACACAGTGTATATAGCGACGAAATCGCTATACAATTTCTGTGGTTTGTACAACAAGTTCGTTGCAAAATTTGTACTGGTCATCACACTTGAGACAGAAACCGTCGTGATTTGTATAGAAAATTCATCGCAGGATTTGTTCCAGTCATCACAGGATTTGTTCTGGTCATCGCAAGTGAGACGAAAATTGTCTTGATTTGTATAGCAAATTTGTCTTAGGATTTGTTCCGCTCGTCACAAGTGAGACGAAACCTGTCGTTATTTGTATAGTGAATTCGTCGCAAGATTTCTATGGTTCATCACAATTGAGACAAACACTTTCATGGTTTGTATAGCAAATTCGTCCCAGGATTTCTATGGTGCATCGAAATTGTGACAAAAATGATTTATTTAAAAAAAAATTAAAATTTTATTTTTGAGAAAAAAAAATAATATTTTATTTTTGAAGAAAGGGGGCATGTATTGGAAGAATATTATAGGCTATGAAGTTCATTATATTCTTCAAAACATTTCACAAATGGAAATTCTTTGAAGTAAATAAGGTATGGGTAGATCTCTCTGCATGTGATCAAACACCATCTAGTTTTAATTTCAAGAGTACAAATATGGAGTGTCACATCCAATCAAGAGTTACCCTCAGATATTTATAGTTATTCTATCAATTCATCTCAATAGGCCCTCATATATATTCAAAAATTCAAGTATGCTAGAATAGAGAATGCCTTTTGTTGAAAGAATTATTTGAAGGTCTTATTTTCACATTCAAGGGGGCATTAACCTAGGAGGAAGAATGCTCCATTAAATTGGGTTTTTTATGGTTATACTAAGACATCTAGAAAAGATGTCTTGTCCAATAAAGACAAGTTCTAGTTGTAGAATCCCTTAACATAGTGAAGAGAACATATTTTGATGAATGTTTGGCATAGGAGAAATTCAATGAGTCAACCAAAAGATATATATGTAACAATATATATTTGATATGGATATGTTATTAAAATAGATAACATATTCATATCAAATATATTTATATGTGTGATCTTTACTAAACATATAAGTTGTAAGGTTGGCTAAGCTCATCACGAGAGGCATTGAAAAACAAAGGCTTCTCTATTCTACTCGAAATTTTTAGGATTTGTATGGCTCCCTAAGAAGGTTTGTCTCTAGATGCATTCATGGATTTTCATCACAATTGGTTTTATTAATCTTTAAATATCATCCACATTCCAAATCTTGTGGGAATCTTTAAAATGAAGGGCCATTCCATTTATTGGGAATATTTAGAGATATCATTCTAAGTCCAAAGCTTGTGGGAATCTAGTTGGGAAAATACATGGTTTATAACATAAGGAGGGTTTTCCTAGGGGTCTAATACCAAGTCCTACATTTCTAGACAGGTGAGGACAACGACTTTGTTTTGACTTGGGTTGACTTCTCTAAACTGATGCTTCAATAAAAGTAAGAGAATAAAATTCTCAATGATTGCTTGGAAGGAAAACACTTACTTTATTAAACACAACACACCAATACACCATTACTCATAATTAGTGATGAAGCAATATACAATGTTCAAGGTGAAAATTTCTAAGTAAAAAGTACATATTCATTCACAAGATAGTCGTCATTTAGCAAATTTCATATGTGCAAGAAGTGAAGCATGAACAAGTACTTTTGAAACATTTAATCATGAAATTGGGTCTTTATGATAGCAATGAAATAGAGCATCATTGTAACAAGTTCATAACCAATATAAATTTGCATCCATTCAATAAGTATATGCCATGAAACACATGAAGCGTCACTATTGTAAAGAGAGAATAAGGCAACGAGCTCAATGTAATAACTTTAGAAGAAATACAATGCTACCATATTAGCAAATTTCATTATTATATGTCAAGGCACACAAATTATATCATTAACCAAACTTATCATTCATTCATCAACACTCTGAAATTAATCTGTTTCTCATCATACAATATAGATCAATTCTTTGGAACCATGATTGTAGCATGAATCGACCCTCTCAACTAGAAAACAATATAAATGTTGCACTGTTTGGGTAGATTGTTTGGGGTGTTTAGGGTAGGAATGTATCATGGTCAACCAACCAAGCCAAAATACATGCAAACACCACAACAAAATATGGTTAACAAACCTTCATATAATAGTGAAAGTAGGCAATGATTGGACTAATTACAAGGTCCTTTGAAATTCCTTAACATATTTTGGCTTCTTTGGGATGTGGAAAACAAGGTGTCATAAAAACATTGCAAGACATCAACACTTTAATCACCTTTGAAAGTGGAATACTTCTGTATTTTTATGACAGTCCTGGATAGAGTTTTGGATAACACATAGAAGGTAAGTTCATATATATATTTGAGAAAAAACAATTAAAATTTTATTTTTGAGCAAAACAAATAAAATTTGATTTTTGAGCCAATTATAGAAGGTGCTATAATTGCACACTAAAGAGGTCATCCAAGTGAAGTTGTTTCTACCTAAATTTGTCATGTTACCGCTTAAACTCTCTCCAAAGGAAAGTCCTACCCTACGAGGGAGAGCTTGAGGAAATAGATAGGGAAGCCGCATACTATCATCTTAGTGCTCTTGCCTCTACATTTCTAGGCCATGGTTTCTAACATAAGGAGGGTTTTTCTAGGGGGCTAATACTAAGTCCTATCATTGACTTTCTAGATAGGTGAGGAAAAGGACTTTGTTTGACTTGGGTTGACTTCCCTAAACTGATGCTTCAAAAAAAGTAAGAGAAGAAAATGCTAAATGAATGCTTGGAAGGAAAACACTTACTTTATTCAACACAACACACCAATGCACCACTAGTCATAATTAGTGATCAAGCAATATACAATGTTCAAGGTGAAACTTTCTAAGTAAAAAGTATATATTCATTCACAAGATAGTCGTCATTTAGCAAATTTCATGTGCAAGAAGTGAAGCATGAACAAGTACTTATGAAACATTTAAGCATGAAATTGGGTCGTTATGATAGCAATGAAATAGAGCATCATTGTAACAAGTTCATAACCAATAAAAGTTTGCATCCATTCAATAAGTATATTCCATGAAACACATGAAGTGTTACTATTGTAAAGAGAGAATAAGGCAACCAGCTCAATGTAATAACTTTAGAAAAAATACAATGCTACCATATTAGCAAATTTCACTATTATATGTCTAGGCACAAAAATTATATCATTAACCAAACTTATCATTCATTCATCAACACTCTGAAATTAATCTGTTTCTCATCATACAATATAGATCAATTCTTTGGAACCATGATTG
>JASDQU010504725.1:87235-114454 GCA_032191745.1 Picea mariana | reverse complement strand
CTAAAAAATGCACCACCCAAAAAATAGATTTCAAAATTTCTTTTTGTTTGATTGTATATGCATTGAACTCAAATAAATACAAGTTCTTTCTACTTTCTTACTTTTAATGAAATAATCCATTGTATATACAAAGGAATATGAAGAAAAAAGATCAAACAAAATGTCCACTCAAAATTTTGACAAGTACTGAAAGAATTATTCAAACAAGAACCCAAATAATGTAAAAGGGAAAGAAGACAATCACTCCTTGAAATCCTAAAAAACAAGCAACAAAAATCAAAGATTAAGGTTGGATTGCAAAAAAAAATAGAGTCTCAAGCATTCAAAAGACCAAATATTTCTAATGAAGGCAACAAAGAAACTCAAAACAAAGCAAACTTTGAAATTTAAACTTAACAAAAACTTAAAAAACAATCAAGTTAATCAAAAATATGAAGAATTTCAGGATGAAGATCAGACCACTGGAAGGTAGGTTCAACCAAGGGATCTTATTATCCCAAGGAAGTCATAAAATTTTGCAAATTAAAGAATTTGCAAACTCAATGGAGGTAAAATAAGTGTTAAAGGCCAATCCCTTAGACAAACAAAGTCAAAAACAAACCCTAAGGACTCTGGTACAAAGCCTCCAATCATAGAACTAAGAAAAATAGGGAAAAACTCTTAAAACTAGGCAAAATAGGAGATCAAAGATCATGTAAAAAGGGAGACAAAGAGTTGATAAAGGGTTAATGATCCTCAGAAGCCTAGTAGGGAGCATTAGTAACACTTTTTAAACCACTAGGGAGGAGCGTTAATGCTCTGTAAATCACTCTGGGGGAGCGTTGATGCCTGGAAATGTTGAAAAAGACACAAGAATTGCATAGAATTATTAGAGACCAAGTTAATGACACTGTAAACTTATTAATGAAGCAGACATAATAGGAAAATTCAAAAATCAAGCATCAAATAAGATCAAAGCAAAAAAAAGACTCAACAAGGACTAGATGAACCAAGGGAATGTTAGAAAAACAAGATCGCAAAGCAATAAAACAATACAATAGAGGCACAGCTATACATGGTTCACCCAGTGTGGGATACGTCCACCAGAGAAATTTCCAGGTCCTTCTTTTATTATTATCTAGCAAATGAAGGGATACAACCTACAACAAACCCATTGTATCTTTCTCTTCTTTACTTTCACAGTCTCCTCTCTCAGAATACAATATTCACAATGATGCATAGCTGCAATACATTTCCCTCATAAAAGAGGATTTCCTTCTAGGGAAAAAAACCATAACATAACTTCTATCATCAGATATGTGACCCTATAATGAATGGTCTAGATTTACAATGAAATTTCAATATACATTTACAAGGAAATTTTTCCTTCGAGGGCCCGCTTGACCTTGGACCTCGTAGATGGGGTAACCCCCCTCTACACTCCCCCATGTGGAGGAGTTTACATTCTTCCAGAGTGTAAAGTCTTCATGGGGTATAAACACGGCTAAAAACAAATACCTATGAATCAGGAAGATAATCAGGCTCCACAACCAACAATCTCCCACTTGGAGACTAATCTCAACAAATCCACCGCTATTGTATATGTTGGAATATGATCCTTCTTGGACCTGGAAAATTTCTCATCTTCATCTTCATTCTTAAAGACCAACTGAAACTAAGTAGGAACTCAGTTTCTCCCTGGTTACACCCTTTGTTAACATGTCTGTAAGATTCTGGCTAGTGTGTATCTTTTCCAACTTCAAATGTCCATCTTTCAAGATGGATCATATGAAATGGTACCTGAGATGTATATTCTTATTCTTAGAATGGAAGGATGATTTCTTTGCAAGATGAATGGCACTCTCACTATCAGAGTACAACTTGCTATTATCCTCCTTATTTCCCAATTCCTCCATAAACCTATGTAACAAAATCATTTCTTTACTAGACTCTGTAGCAACAACATACTCTGCCTCTGTTGTTTAAAGTGCAACAACCTTTTTAGTTTCGAAATCCAACTTACTGTTGTTCCACCTATAGTAAAAACATACCCTGTGGTGCTCCTCTTTCTATCTCTATCACCTTCCATATCTAAATCAACATATCTCTGTAGAAAAATATTTAAACCTCCAAAACATAATGCATGAGTAGTAGTACCTTTCAAATACCTGAGAATCCACTTTAATGCCTTCCAATGTTCTTTACCTGAATTATTCGTATACATTCTCACAACTCCCACTGCATGTGCAATATATGGTCTTGTGCAAACCATCACATACATCAAGCTACCAACTGTTGATGGATAAGGGACCTTGGACATGTATTATATCTCCTCCTATGTCTTGAGACACATTTCCTTAGTTAATTTGAAATGGCTGGCCAAAGGTGTACTAACTGGTTTTGCATTCTGCATTCTAAACCTCTCCAACGCCTTCTCTATGTACTCACCCTGAGATAATGTCAATTTGCGATTTTTCCTATCTCTTGTTATTCTCAAACCAAGGATCTTCTTTGCAGCACCCAAATCCTTCATCACAAATGAATTAGCTAATTTCTTCTTGAGCACATTTATATCCTGCATATTAGACACTGCAACAAGCATGTCATCTACATACAATAGCAAGATAATATAGCTTCCATTTTCTATCCTTTTAAAATAAACAAAGTGATTAGAATGACATCTACTATAACCTTGTTATATCATAAACCTATCAAACTTAAAATACCGCTGCCTTGGATCTTGCTAAATAGGCCATACAAGCTCTTCTTCAACCTACATACCAAATTCTCCTTCCCTTTGACCTCATACCCCTATGGCTGCTGCATATAAATCTCTTCCTCCAAATCCCCGCGGAGAAAAGTTGTTTTTACATCTAAATTTTCAAGATGCAAATCTTCTACTTCCACAAGACTTAAAATGGTCCTAATTGAACTCATTTTAGCAACAAGAGGAAATATTTCATCAAAATATATACCTTTCTTTTGTGCAAACCCCTTTACTACAAGTCTAGCCTTCTACCGCTTTTTTCCTCCATCTTCTTCCTTCAACCTGTAAACCCATTTATTCTGCAATGATCTATTTTTTGCAAGAAACTGAACCAAGTCCCATGTCTGGTTATTTACCAAAGAATCAATTTCCTCTTTCATGCCTTGCTCCCATTTCTTTTTAGTGTCTACCTACATTGCATATTCATAACATTATGGTTCACCAGAATCAATCAACAATAAATAATACAATGAAGGAGAGTATTGTTCAGGGGGTCTACTTAACCTGGTATATCTTCTAAAAACACTTGCAGGAGTTTGAGGCACCTTTTGCTCCTGTTTTTGTACATTTTGATTGTCTGATTCCTTTGAAATTTCTTTTCCAGTGATCTCATCAAGCACTGTGTATTCTATTTTTTCTTTTTCCTATTTCTTTCCCTACAACTGATCTGTGTACATGACCTTCTCATTGAATATGACATATATACTCCTAATGATTTTGTTATTTTCATAATCCCATAAGAGATAACCAAAATGATTAACATCGTATCCAATAAAGGTACACTTGGATTTTGCCTCAAGATTTGTTCTATTTTTTTTTATCAATATGGAAAAATGATTCACAACCAAAAGTCTTAAAAAAAAATTAGTTTACCTTTTTACCTGTCCATGCCTCCTCTAGAATTCTACCTTCCAAAGAGCTTGAAGGTCCTTTGTTTATTAAGTAAACAACAATATCTACAACATCTACCCAGAATTGTAAGGTAAAACCAACATGCAATCTCATACTCCTTGCACGCTCCATGATTGTCCTGTTCATCCTTTCTCACACGCCATTTTCTTGTGGTGTTCCTGGAACTGTCTTCTCTCTATGAATCCCATGGTATGAATAGTAATCATCAAAATCCTTGCTGCAATATTCACCTCCATTTTCTGATCTGAGACACTTCAACCTGTTTCTTGTCTCATTCTCAACCAAAGCTTTCCATTTCTTAAAAGTACAAAAAGCATCAGATTTTTCCGAATGCAATAAACCCAAGTTTTTCTAGTTGCATCATCAATAAAAGTAACATAATAATGAGATCCACCAAGAGATGATACCTAAGTTGGTCCCCATACATCTGTGTGCACAAGCTCTAATCTTTCACTTTTCTTTTCTTTTCCAACTCTGAGAAATATGACTCTCTTATGTTTTCCATAAACACAATACTCACATAAATCCAAATCGATTTGTTTAACATCTGGAAAAAAATGTATTTTGTGAAGTATATGCATCCCCTTCTCACTCATGTGTCCAAGCCTATGATGCCACAGTGTTGTATCCACTCCTACAAAATATAAAGAGATAGAACAATCAGTATTATTAGTACATAAATACAATGTACCTACCTTATCTCCTTTTTCTTTCACTAATGATCCTATGGTGACCTTCCACACCTTATCTGTAAATATGGATATACAACCTTCACTTTCCAACTGCCCTGTTGAAATTGGATTTTTCCTTATATATGGAACATGTCTTACCTCTTTCAACAACAATTGGTTTCCATTGCTTTGCTTTATTTTTACCTTTTCCATTCCAACAATTTCGCATGGTGCATCATCACCCAAATGAACCTGTACAAAATCACCTTGAACATAATCTAGAAAATGTTTCCTATGGGTGTGGCATGAAATAAAGCCCCTGAATATACTACCCAAGACTCATAAATATTATCTACAGAAAGAATCAAAGCATATTATAAAACATCACCTATTACATTTGCTTCTTGATTTTTCTCTTGTTGTCCATCTCTTTGTTTCTTTGGAACTCTACAGTATTTCTTCAAATGTCCTTTCTTCCCACAATTCCAGCACTCTATCTTTCCAAATCTAGATTTGGATCTTCCCTTCCTAGAATTCCCACGGCTCCCTGAGCGCTTTCCTCTATCCTTTTATCTTCCCATGTTCTCCATGTTCAACGCATTACCTAATGTCTCACCTGTGCTTTTCTGTTGCATTTTCTTGCTAAGGATAACACCAAAAACATCATCAAATTTTAAAGTATTTGAACCAGAGACAGATTTACCTATAGTCATGACCAAGTCATTCCATCTTTCTGGCAATGAGAAAAAGATTAGAAGAGCCCTAACCTCATCATCAAAGTCCACTTTTATAGAACTTAGTTGATTAGTAACCATATTAAACTCATTTAAATGATCTGCAATAGACCCACCTTCTGACATCTTCATATTAAATAATGTCTTCATTAGAAATACATTTTTGGATGCCGAGGGATTTTGATAATGTTTAGCCAATGCATCCATCAACTCCTTCGTTGTCTTTTCTTTCAAAATATTGAAAGCCATCGATGATGTCAAGCTCAGCCATATTGTTCCTAGTGCCTTTCTGTCAAGAACCTCCCATTCTTCATCCTTCATGGCCATCGAATTTTTTCCTATTCCACCCAATGATAGGAATAGATCCTTCGGATATAAATAATATTCCATCTACATCTTCCATAACTGGTAGTTTTGGCCGATAAATTTATCGACCCTAAACTTTCCATCTTCCACCAATGCTCCCACTCAAACCAGGAACCCTCTTTTCCTGTGAGTTACCTTTCACTCTGATACCAATTGTTATAAAAATAGGACCACATAGCAATAAAATAAAATAAATGTGGAATTAAAACACATAAGATACACAATACAATAGAGACAGAGATATACATGGTTCACCCAGTGTGGGCTGTCCACCAGAAAAATTGCCAGGTCCTTCCTTTATTATTATCCATCAAACAAAGGGATACAACCTACAACACGCCCACTGTAACTTCCTCTTCTTTTCTCTCACAGTCTCCTCTCTCAGAATACAATATTCACAATGATGCATAGTCGCAATACATTTCCCTTATAAAACAGGATTGCCTTCTAGGGAAAAAAACTCTAACATAACTTCTATCGTCATATCTGCGACCTTATAATAAATGCTCCAGACTTACATTGAAATTACAATATACATTTACAAGGAAAATTTTCATTCAGGGGCTTCGCCCCCGTACCCTCGTTTTCCCCTGAACCTCGCAGAGGGGGTAACCCCCCTTTTCACTCCCCCGCGTGGAGGAGTGTACATTATTCTGGAGTGAAAGTATTCATGGGGCATAAACATAGCTGAAAACAAAGACCTCTGAATAAGGAAGATAATTAGGCTCCAGAACCAACAGGGAAGACTAGCCAAAGTCGTTCCCTAGTGGAGCCACCATTTTTTTGTTGTGTGAAATTCACCCTATGGATAGGTTTAACTCTCCTTAGATCAATCTATGATCTAAGACAGACATGAAACAAATGGTTGCTACTTTACTTATAGATCTAGTTCGTTGACCTATATATACAAGAAGGGAGACTTACTTGTTTCCCTAAGTTTGTCCTCGTTGCTCCATCCTCTTACCTTGCTACTCCAATTCCTTCAGAGATCAAAGAGACCTACAAAACAAGAGGCAGACAAACCTTTCTACTTCTACTAGATCTTTTTAGGTAAGAACTAAATCTATCTATACTCGATTTGACTTAAGCATAGACATTATCATGAACAACATAGTGGAAGTAATAGGCCAAGTTGATATTAATGGAAATACAATAAAAAAGGCACTTATAAATCATGTTTGATGTTGCAAAAATATTCTCCAAGCTCTCCATTCTAGCCCTTGCATGAATGTCTTGAGATCAAAATGATGATGCTTCAATTGGATTCCCCCCCCTTTAACCCATGAATGGCCTTGTTTATATAAAACTTGAGAGGTTTTAACCACCATAACATTTCAAGGGAATGGTTGAGATCCTTACTCCTTAGGTTATAATTTAGTACCCAAAATGGAGGGAATGTGGGTGACTCGAGTGGATGAGTCATCCTTTGACCATAACCATACAAAAGTGTCCCGGGATTTGCCCACAGAAAAAGGTGGATTGACCTTATCAAGATTAACGCTCAACCAATATTGGCCACACAACATTAGTAACACTCCTAGACAGTTCATTAGGGATCATTAACGCTCCCTATACATGGGAAGGGGGGCATTAGTGGTCAAACAGGGCTCAAAA
Source organism: Picea mariana (assembly GCA_032191745.1). NCBI lineage: Eukaryota > Viridiplantae > Streptophyta > Pinopsida > Pinales > Pinaceae > Picea > Picea mariana. The sequence goes on along the minus strand of JASDQU010504725.1, from coordinate 107,411 downwards.
CTTAGGGAAAGTGGTTAGGATTCGACATTTTCTCAGTGTTTTCTCATTCACCATGTCTTACAGAACAAAACCAATTTTTAGTCATGGTGTCAACATGTACGACACTCAATAAAATGAATGCAACACTTAGTAAGGTGCATATGACACTTGATAAAGTGCATGTGACACTTAGTAAGGTGCACACGACATTTTACGATACTTTTGAAACTTAGGGTGTGGGAAATATGAGACACATGAGTGTGACATTTAGGTGTGTAACAAAGAGAGGTCAAAACCTTTTAAGCAAAAATAAAGAATGATAAATCCAAAATTGAATCCCTTGGTAAAAATGGAATTAGAAAAATTGAAAAGAGATGGTATAGTTTTTTTTATCAGACATTCAGAATGGATTTCAAATCCTATGGTAGTAAAAAAAAAGAATGGAGAAATTTTTCTTTGTGTGTATTTTCGAGACATCAATCGAGCAAGTATTAAAAATAACTACCCACTTCCAAACATGGAGATGTTATTGCAGCAAGTCATTGGTTTTGCATTAATGTCTATGCTAGATGGATTTTATGGATATAATCAAGTCCTTTTGGTTGAAGAAGATAGACCCAAGAATTCATTTGTTACATCATGGGGAACATATGCCTATGTCTGCATGCGACTCAGATTCAAGAACACTAGTGAAACATTTCAAGGAGAAATGGACCATGCTTTTAATGATTTAATTGGGAATTTTATGGTAGATTATCAGGATGATTTAATAGTTCATTCAAAATTAAGAGAAAGGAATTTTAAACATCGCATACAAGTTTTTGAATGATGCAAGATGTATGGCATATCTTTGAACCCAAAAAATTGTGTTTGCAATTTCAAAAGGAAAGCTCCTAGGTCACATAGTGAGTAAAGAGGTCATACACATTGATCTAGAAAGGATTAAAGAAATAAATGACTTAAATCCTGCTACATCTCATAAGGAAGTATAATATTTCTTTGGAAATATAAATTTTGTATGAAGATTTGTTCCAAATTATGCTATGATTGTCAATCCAATAAATAAGTATAAAAAATTTGAATGGATGCCAAAACCTCAAAAGTATTTCTTAGAAATCAAACATGCAATCACTACTACTCCTATTCTTGTTAGTCCTAATTTTGATAAAGATTTTGTATTATATTTATTTTCTTCAAAAGAGACTATCACCTCCATCCTTATCCAGAAAATGACAAAGGAGAAGAACTTCCAATTGCTTTCATGAGAAAAACCTTGTATGACTATGAATTAGATTACTCTATGATTGAAAAGAAATCCCTTTCTCTAGTCAAGGAAATATTTCATTTTAGGACCTGCATTTTATCAACTCACATCATTGCTTATGTACCACATTCACCTATTAAAAAAATTCTCAATCATTAGCTCAGAGAAGGGAGATGGGAAAATTGGTTGGCTAAGCTTCAAGAATATGATTTAGAAGTTAATCCTCTAAAAGTTGCTAAGGGACAAGAACAATGCAAACTAGTGACTGGAATTGAAGCTATAAATATTTATTCCCTAAATACAAGTGGGACCATCATACAAAGTTCATCTCTAACAACATGTGAGTGGTATAAAGACATAATATTTTATCTAAATTATAGCCAATTTCCTGTCGAAGTGTCTCATAGGGAGATGTGATCTTTAAAGATGAAGACCAACCAGTGTGTATTAGGAGTTCTATTTAGAATAAAATTTGATGGTATTCTATTCAGATGTTTAGATCATTTAAAGGTGAATAAATGTTGCAAGAGATTCATAAGGGAGTTTGTGGTCGACATTTCTCACATGTTACAACTTCTCTCAGAATAATTCAGGTTGGTTATTATTGGTCGATCATGTTCAAAGATGTTTATTCAACAATTCAAAAATGCCTCCCCTACCAAAACATTTCAAGAATGATCAAAATAACAACGATGCCACTACATTCTATAATAGTTGAAGAACCATTTGCATAATGGGGCTTGGATGTAATTGGCCCAATAAACCGAAAATCTAGTAAAGCAAACTTGTATATCCTTATTTCCACCTAATATTTTAAAAAGTGGCAAGAAGCTATGGCCCTGAGAACTGTTGACTTAGAGCAATTGATCCTTTTCCTAAAGGAGAATATTCTATCTAAATTCGACGTCCCTAAAAAATTCATAATAGATGATGGTTCAATTTTTATTGGGTTCAAATTTACAAATTTTTGTGGAGAATATGGTATTATCATGAGATAATCATCCAAATATCACCCTCAATGAAATGGTTTGGCTGAATCAACTAAAAAAATGTTGATTCAAATTATTAACAAGAAAATTTCAGCAAACCATAAAAATTGGCATTAGAAGTTGACAGATTTGTTTCGGGCAAGCTGTCTCACTCCAAAAGATAGCATTCGACATTCACTATACACCCTAGTCTATGGAAAAAGAGAAATAATGACATTACATCTCGAACTGAATGCATTGGTCATTTCCATAAACAATGAAGATATGGAATAAGTTTCACCTCTGCAAAAACGGTACCACAGGATTTTGCAATTAGAAGAACAAAGAGTAAAAGCAGTAATGACCATGAAAAAAGAGACAACAAGTGGTTAAAATAAAATTTGATAAGAGAATTGTTGTAAGATATTTTCAAAAATATCAACTGGTTCTGTTATGGAACAAAGAAAAGGAAAAATCATCTTTTCAACCAAAATTTCAAGCTCTTTGGATTGGTCCATACAATATTGAAAAGGTTATTGTTTTAAATTCTTATTTTTTGAAAGACATGAAAGCAACAGTTCAAGCATTGCTTGTAAATGGGCAATACCTCAAGCACTTCTTTTGTTAATCCCCAGTTCTCAACTTGTACATAGTCCTTCGAAATATTTACTCCTATGTATATTCTTAGTCAGTATTGTTCCTTTTCCCCTTTTTCTTTATTTTCTCTTCTAAAAAATTTCTATCTGACTCCATTTTCTTAATGAACAAACCTCTTTAGATTCTCGGCAACCCACAGGGAGTTACTTCCCCACACTTGGAGCCAAATGTTGATCCTTATTTGTGGATCAATGGTTGTGTATTTTGGGCCATCCATTGTCATTTTTTATTGCTCCTCATGTATCCTATAGTTATCCATTTTTTTTCTAAAATGTGGGTTGCCATGCCCGCAAGTCCACAAGACTACAAATTCCATACTTAGTTGTTTATTTCTCACCACTCCAAAATATTAACACACGTCTATTTCCTTTGTTTTAGAGGTCTTGTTTCCAAAGACTAATCCATAACTCACCCTGCAAATACCAATGTCTCGCAACCCACAAACCCACAACACTCAAAACAACCCTTCCCATTTATGCATCACTCATCATGTAACTTTTCCTTTTTGACACTTAAATGATTTCTTTATTATAGATGTGGGGTCCTCCCCTCATTTCTATTTACCTTTCACTCATCATGTAACTTTTCCTTTTTAACACTTAACTTATTTCTTTATTGCGGATGTGGTGTCCTCCCCTCATTTCGATTTGCCTTTCCCTAGTCCTACAACCCCACATTTATGCATGCTCCAAAATGATTCTTATATTTTCTCATCCCACAAAATCAACCTTTTGGTACTTCGTATATTTATTGAATATGGATGCGAGAGTCCCCTCATATCTCCCCTTTCATTCTCCAAATCTTGCATTTTAGAAATCACCACAATGCACTCTCCATTCATAACTTTACTCCTCCATGCTTCACCATTTTTCCATTCACCTCGATACGATATCACCATTCCCGGTGATATTTATTTCCCTCCATAAATCTAAAATCAAACTGCGAAATTGACAACTTCAAATTAAGACCTACAACATTCGATAAACAAAGCAATACATGGTAAAACTAAATAAGAAATTAAAATCCCCCGTGTAAAAAGACTATATTGACAAAATCACCACCTATTCATAAAAATAATTCTTTGAAAGACATGTCAAGTAAAAGTAAAGAATTATATTGCAGTGACATTGTCAACACCTTAGGACAAGAAGATCACTAGTTTCAATGGTCACATGAATACAAGTGGAATTCCATATGTTTGAGGACTTTCCCAAAGCTAAGAATGTAGAATTCAAGAATTCTCTAGTTTCATTCTGGTATCTAGTGTTATGGAGGCAAAAGGCCCCATACAATTTATATGAAGTAAAAAATGGTTTCTTGTATTCTTTTAACAAGATGATTCATAGTTCCACCATGTCCATACTATCATTAGAAATTACATCCTTTTTATCAAAGAAAGGATTTTTTGAAACCATGGAAGATTTCATTTTTATTAGACTTTATGGATTTAAGGGGAAACCCTCTCTATTGCCATATTTTGTTTCTAATAGACCTATCATTGTTGAAGTATGCAAACAGTACAAATATTGGGTGCATTTCTTCAACGAGAAAAGAAAAAATAAATTCATCATGTTGTCATGGAAAGTTGAATAAATGTCCATGAAGAAAATTTGTCATGTAGATGAATACACAACTCAATTTGACTAGTTTTTTTTAAAACAAGTTCAAGAAATTCAGGTGATGGTGGAGATAAAGACCCTACTGGAAAGATAATTGAAAAATCACACATTGTTCATATCCCTATTAAAAGAGAAAGAGAATTCCAAAAAGAATGATATGAAGTACCTAAAGCTAAAGAGAGTCCCAAAGACATGGAGGTTGATGACATGATAGAAGAGCCCATCTAGGTTGAACAGAGGATAATTGAGAGAAGGGTTATAGATGAATAATTGGCTTCCGAAGAGCTAGAGATATTTGAGGAGGAATCTATCACTTTGTACCATGTGTCCTACAATAAGAATTCAAAAATGTTGTTAATTTAAAAAGTGAATTTGAAGAGTAAAAATGATTCATAAAAATGGAAATTAGAGATCGATTTTTAAGGGGTAAAACCCTAAAAAATCGTTGAGTTTCATGAAGCAATAGGTGAAGCCTTAAAGTATTCCATCAATGAGATAGAGAAGGAGAATTTTATTTTAAAGTAAAAAGTAAAATAATTGGGAAAATATTTGCTTCCAAGGCCATTTTTTCACCTGAACCCATCATTGTTTACAACCATTGTGCAGACTCAAGGATGTACCAGAAACTAGTTCCAGGTTGAAAGTTTCATCAAGCTTATTAATCATTGGAAGGAAATATATTGGAGATATCATTAAGAGAAGGATAGCATTGATCCTTGATATATGGGAGTTAGCAACAAATTCAGCTATTCTCTATACAAGGGTTTCACATTTCAAAGAATATCCCCAAAAGGATTTGGAAAATGATGAAGGTTTTTACAAAGAAGTAGTGGGTACATTTTCGGCAAAGGTCTTAAGTTTAAGTGATATACATATGAGAGATAAAAATCTTCCTTCCAAGACTTGTATGAAACAAATTAAAGTTTGTTGGTTGAAAAGAATTGAATGCTTAAGGGAATGTGATGTTATAAATTTAAAAGAGGTGGTTTTTTAATACTTGTTGATTTGACTGAGGAACTAGAGGGCCCACACTTAATTATGGACTCAATGGTCTTATTAAAAGAGCAATTACAAGAACAATTGGATTCCATGAAAATTTCTTGGGACAATTAATTTAGTGACTCAATTGAGTATTTTGAAGAAGAAGTGGAAAGGTGGTTAGTCCTCTACATCAACAAGGATGAATATATTGAAGTCCTCCACATGATGGAAAGGTGGTTAGTCCATTAGTGTGCTAGTCACACAACTAGACTTCTCTTCCTTGAACATTCCATACCACTTAAGGAGTCTAGTTGTCATGCGGTATGGGCATGACCTTGCATGTTGGGCTTGACCAACAACCCCCTTGTATCATCTAAAATACACCTTACTGTCATGTTCTATCAAACCCAAGCCAAACACATTTAATCACGTGGAAGTTTGAATACTCACTTCAACATAGGAGATGTTGCACCATCACCACCCAACCATCGACACCTGCACACACCTCCCCTGAGCTAAGTATACTTGGACAACTGACTTCCCAACATGTAATCATGCTATCATTAATCTAATTAGACACATGATAGTCAGTGAATATCATGCACCTTCTCCTATCAATGATGTCACCTTGCCATGGGTGATACACAATCTACCACATTACCAAGTTGCGCCATCCTCCATCTGGAAGCCCAACATGGCATCTTGTTAGTTGGACGCTTGTCCTACTCGAAAATACATCCTCATTGGTTATCCCAGGGTACACGTTGATACATCGTCCTGACTATCTCGCATCTACACCCATGAGTTGGCCACCAAGGCTACCAAAATATATGGACTCATTGTGCAACTTGTCAAGCATGCTCGATGTTCCCTCTCTCGGACTCGCCATGCATATTTCCAAGTATGCCTGACACGTCCTTCATCGCACCAAGTTGAGCATGCACCTAGCCAACTCGCCTATCAGTCATGTCTCTTCACCTGCGATGGAAGTGCATGCCTTGCCTAAGAGTTGGAGGCCTTATAATATGGATAATCATATTCTAGCCTACATGTCAGAAGAAGGACTACATGTCATTTATATGGGTTCTTAATGTGAATTCTATGTGGCTTTTTATTTATCAAAAGGGTGTTTATATTGCTTTATTAATCATCTCGTCTTATGTTCTTTTTTTGTGTGTTTGTGCAAGAATTTATAAATTCGTAGTTGTAAGGAACGTGCCCTTCCTCCTTCATAGTGGTATCAAAGCTAGGTTGGAGAAAGTAGATTACATACTGTGAAGAAAATATGAGCCAAAGGAGACCACGGATCAATGGGGATAGAAAAAGAAATCGACCATGCCCTCGTGTGTTTGTATGCAACGTATACACAGAAACAGACTGTGCCCTCCATCGACCATGACATACACATAAACACATATACACAACGGTTTTTATTTCTGCTCCAACGTTTCGTTATGTCTGTTCAACTACTAGGAGGCATGCTTGCCACCGATCGAACCCCATGGAGAAGGGCATACGTGCCATACCCCTCTTTTGGTCTCATCAAATAAGCATATTAGATGGATAAGATCTTGTTCATTATGACATGGATAAGATCTTGTTCATTATGACATGGATAAGATCTTGTTCATTATGACATAAGATCTTGGTCTCATCAAATAAGCATATTAGAATAAGCATATTAGATGGATAAGATCTTGTTCATAATGATAAGATCTTGTTCATTAGATGGATAAGATCTTGTTCATTATGATAAGATCTTGTTCATTATGACATTACTAAAATAAGAATAAACTCAATTTAAAAATATTTACCACATTAATGATATCCCTAATCTCCTAAATCATCAAAATTATAGTAATCTTAAAAAAATTCTATTTAATCATATAAATATTAAACTAAACTTATAAAAATATTGAATATTTAATTAAATAATAATTAAACTAAATTTTAATTTTAAATTACATACAACTATCATCTTAAAACATTTTCCAAAAGCGGATATAAACACTTTACTGTTATTTTCCCTTCCCTAGTTAAAAATGTGTTCTTAGATGATCAAATCTATATTTGAGTTAAGACTTTCCCCATTATACTTAAAACGAAAATAGAGTAAAGAATAAACACTTTGAAGACAAGTGAATGTGATTAGCGATGTTCCACTAGCATTAAATGCATTATACACTAGCATTAAATGCATTATACAGTGATTAATTTCAAACGATTCCCCTGAATTTGATAAACATCTATATCCTCTTTGGACCTTATGCTGAGGCTAATTTATTTCGAACACGCTTATTAATGCAATTAACGCCCTCACATAGCAATTTTCAATAGAACAAACATTTTATTTCACAGACCATCTCTCTGTGGTTTGAATCCAAAGATTCCACTGGCTGAAAAATAACAAATATAACASAATAAAGTGTCTCTACAATAATGGAAATAACCCATCTGAAGCAAAACAAATACCGTAGTAGCTACATGATGACGATGATAGCCAAAGTAAAGAGAAGAGTTATCAATCCATATCCATAACTTATCCATGTCATTCTCTGTATCCATAGCTTACACAATAAATATTTGGCTGAAAAATAACAAATATAACACAATAAAGTGTCTCTACAATAATGGAAATAACCCATCTGAAGCAAAACAAATACCGTAGTAGCTACATGATGACGATGATAGCCAAAGTAAAGAGAAGAGTTATCAATCCATATCCAAAGCAGCAAGCCCCCTAGTGTTTAGAGTTGTTACCGTTAGCTAATTGGTACAAATTGCAGTAAGTCTGTATAGCGGTCATGAGAAGACCCAAGAACGCAGCGAGCGGAGCTATGAACTTCCAACTCGACACATACTCATAAACTCCACAAACCTTCCTTGCGATTTTCTTCTTCCAATAGATTTTTTTGAACCATTCACTGAATGTCTGAATGAGCTCGTTACGAACTTCGATCTGGCTGCCTCCAAGGAAGGGCTGGCGCAGGTCGTTCCACATCTGGGCTATGCACTCATCCGTTAAGCTGAAAATACCTCGAGAAATGAGTTGTCGATCCACAAGTAAGCGAACGTCATGAGGAGACTGGACGAGGGTGCCCATGAGGGCAACGTAACGGGTCACGTACTTAGGACGGAGGGCGTCGTTGAACTCCAACGCCATCATGTTCCTCAGATACACTTCAGTGCCTATCTCACCTACAAAGATGTGCGGAAGGTAGAGCGTGCCTGATTCTTTGTCCAGTCGGATGTAATCGGGCATCTTGGAGAACGATTTGAATTTAATTCCAGCCCTGGCCAACTGCCCCGCACTCATTCCGTTTGGAAACAGACCTTCTGTTTGTCGGAGAAAACTACGGATCCATTTAACAAAACTTTTGAGAAGGGCGTTAAACTTTTGCAATTGTTTCTCCATTTTGGGAAGAAAACGACGGATCCATTTAACAGAAGTTCTGTTCGTGGAAACAGTGGGGAGAAAACTACGGATCCATTTAGCTACGGATACAAAAAATTTGAGCATGCCGTCGAACTTTTGCAATTGTTTCTTCATTTCTGGGACAGTGGGGAGAAAACTACGGATCCATGTAACAAGTATTCTCATTCGCCTATGATGCTCTTCGCTGCCAGGTTGCATCTGCAGGACTAGAGAAATGGATTTGTGGAGGCAACCCAGAAAATGAGGCTCCCTTGCCATTTCATCAATCAGTTTATTGCGCTCATTCTCAGCTATATCAAGGTCTAGAAAAGGAGAGAACCAGTCGCACATCTTCCCCAACAGATGATTGAAGGGAAGGCTTTGATCAACTATTAAAGCTTCTTTCAGGTAGTCAAAAACTTCTTTCAGCACAAACAGCGGGATCTGATTCTCCATCTTATCAATATCGTGGCGGATACAGGAGAAATAAATCGTAATAAAGCTTTCCATTCCATCGTCTGACCAGAGTGTTGATCTAACATGAATGATGATTAAGAATTGTAACAGAAAGGATGAATCTATGGCCATCATGAGAGCGAAGTTCTGAGAGTACTCGTCATCTGTACTAGTTGGCCAACGATAGAAACTCTCAATTTCTGGGAGCTTCTTTTTCATCATTTCAACTATGGTCTCGAAGTTCTTATCACGAGAGCACAGTTCCTTCGAGAGCATGGCCGCGAACTTGCCTTTGTACGCCTCAGCCATTGAAATATTACGTCCCGCACAAGGAGAGTCAATATCTTTCTCCAGCTTCGAATGGTGGTAAGGCCCAAAGGAGAGAAATTGCGGAATATAGGCCTCTGGTTTCATCTTCAGCAGACGAGTCGGCACACGCAGGATCGCAGTCGTGTTTGGTGGAGGATTATCATCATCATGATTAAGCATCTCATTAATTTGTACAATCCACTCCCTCCGAAACACTAGAGGTGCCGCCATCAATCTAGTGATCTACTCCACAGATTAGAGATCTACTCTGATAACTAGCTATTTTCAGATTGCTTAATAGGTATCACGCTCACCTGAATTACACGAATCTTTATAAAATGCTGCCTTAACAGTCCACTCTCTCACCAACTACTCTACACCACTATATCCTCCAGATTGTTTAATAATTATTTGGCTAAATAGATAGATATTATATAGCACCGAACAACAAATGGAATGTGTAAAGAAAATAATCCTCCCGAATAATCACAATGCTGCTGAGCCTCCAAGAGACTATCCTCCCGTGGGATGCTTCTGGAATTAATATTTTTTTCCTTTGGAAAAAGTGTTTTAACATTTGACACAATCCTCGCGTACAATGCTTCTTGGATTGACGTTTTTTACTTCTGAAAACGTATGTGACAGCGACTAAAATATTTAACACGCACATAGTTATAAAGGATTAAATTTCACGGGTATTTACTTACTTTTACTTTATTTAAGCGTTATATACAAACAATGATGTTTATAATCATGGGCATCTTTATTTTTTATTTTAGATTTTGCTATTTTGCTCCATCCTCATAGAATACCAGAATCTACAATCGAAATAAGCTTACATCATAGCTATTTATATAAATTTATTTAAATAAAAATATTAGCACAGCCATAAATTCATGGTTGGTGAATGTCGAAAGGATGAACCATCCGGAAAGAGAAACGACCTATACAAAACTGATTAAGCACTAAAAACCTATTAAATGTGCTCATGGTCAATAGGTGTACTCCTTTCAGCTTAATTAAAATTTAAAATACAACTAGATTCATTTGGATTTATCAAGCTTAATCTGAGGTACAAGTTTAAAATTTGAGAAAATGTTTAAATCTAGAGGTACATTTGATCCTCCTTCTGGATGCACGCTTGATAAATTCAGGGTTAAAATGAATCTAGGCTGGTTTTAGTAAGGGGTGGTCACACAAAATTTGTAGAATGTCTAAAATTAATCTCATCATTTGAAATTTACTCAATTTGCTTAATTAGATGAAAGTATAGAGAGTATTATCAAGAAGGATCAATGTCACTCTATCTTCTTCAGTGTTTAGTATAGTGATACACTTTGTAGATGATGAAACTTATGTATATGTATATGTCTAAGATGATTATGATCATTTTAAATTTATTTTGCTTAATGAGTTGAATAGAAATAAAGTAACAATGTTGAATGATGAATGATAAAGTTTTTCCACCTTTTTATTTCAATCATATGAAAAGGGAGGTTAAAATTGTGGACCATTCAATTCTTAATATAAAAGAAATATTAAGCTAAATCAAAATATCATTAAAGGAAAAACTCATTAAGCTAAATCAAAATATCATTAAACTAAATCAAAATATCATTAAAGAAATTGTGGAGATTAAAATATTAAGCTAAATCAAAATATCATTAAAGAAAAAACTCTTAATATAAAAAAAATATGATTTAAAAAACAGTTGCAAATGAAAAAGTATCACATAACATATAATCTACCTTCTTCATAAACCTAAGTAACTCTTTTTCACACATTTTCTTATTATTAGGTTTTGTTCCAAATATGTTTTGATTCTTCATGCAAATTTTTATCGGTACTCTTCATTCCAAAAACATTTCGTTAATATTTGATTTGGGTTTTTCAAGTGCACGAAGAATGTGGTTATAGTCGAATAGAAAGGAAGCACGACATCCAATACCATGGAAAGAGACTTTCATTGGAATTCAATTCAGAGTCAAGTAATTGAAAACTTTATGAAAAAGAAGAAGGGTTTGAGCAAAGAAAGGATTTCTTGAATGTGGAGTAGAGAGAGGGGATGTGCTTAATGAATGTGCATGCAATTTGCTTGACAGAGGTTAATTAACTATAAACTATAATGATTTATTGTATAAAAGAAAAATTGATAGCAAACCCTAATTCACCAAACCGTAAACCACACTGAGATTTACTATTAGGCAGATATGTTGGACTGGGGATTGTTAAGGGTTAAACTCTGATAATATAGAAAGAAACACTAATTCATCAATTCATTGCATGATTCAACTCTAGGCCAGCCACCTCAAATGGCTAGGCCTTTCACCTCATGATTGGTCGGCCTTGGCTTAGTAACTCAACCTCGCATGACTGGGCAATTTGCCTAATGATTAAGCTCTATGATGATGATGAGGATTAACAGAATGATAGATTATTTGTTTCTTTGATATATATGTTGTTGATGTTTTTAGCATTGGACAGGTAATTTTGCACACTTCTAAGTGTCTAAACATGTGGAAGTCATCCAAAGTCTTCTACCTTGAGACTTTACTTTAATCAAAGGAATTATTAAATTAAAGTTCTTTTATTAGTGAGTTGAGTTTTATTTAAAGAAATGCTTTAATTAGAATTAATGAATCAAATAATATCCATTAATCTGAAGTGAGGTGAGAAGTAATCTCAAACATCAATGACTTCGGAGATTACGGTTATGTAATAACTCAAGATTATAAAAGCATGGCAATGGTGAAGGGGAGGACACTCAATACATTGATGCAAAGTAGAGAAGGAATTTTTCTCAGAAGGATTGGATCATGAAGGATTGTGATTCAAGGAAATCTTGGATAGGTGAGGAAAGACTTCCATCTAGAGATTAGGTCAAGGAGAAGAGAGAACAAAGGTAGTCACAAGTGGGTTTCAACAAATTGAAGCTACAATAGCAAGGTCACATCGTACGTAGTTTCCATACAATATTTGAGTGTGTGTATGCAGGTTTCAATGGAGACAAGCGCGTATACATGGGTTTTCTTAAGGAAAGGAGCACACATCTCGAGAAACGTGAAAATTCGAGGTCGTATAGCAGATCAGGAGTTGCTAGGGTTTGCAGGTACTATATATAGTTTTTTGTATTTCTCCGTGGGAACAATTATGTTCCATCTTGAGTTAGGAGGTTCATTTGATGCCCAAGTTGTGATTTACGTACCAGGACTAAAGAATAATTTTCTCTCAGTCTCATCTATGGAGGATAGGGGTTTTGTCATTATTTTTCAGAGAGGGAAAGTACTCATACGCCTAGAGACAACTATCGTGGATAGATCATTGGTCATTGGGGTTAAAGAGGGCACTTTATACAAGTTGCAAGGAAATCTTGTTCATTCCTTGGTACATGACAATGACAACGTCTATGGTACGAGAGTTTGGGACACCTACACTAGAGGGTGTTGTCAATTCTAAGGGGGATTGTTATAGGTCTTTTGGAGTTCAACATTGAGTAGCAGGGAGTGACTGTGCAAAGGGTGTGCACTTGGAAAGAATGCCAAGGATACTTTTCCAAGCAGCAACAGTAGATCCAAAGGGATCTTGGATCTTATACATTAAGACGTGAGTGGAACGATGTCAATAGCATCATTGTGGGGAGCATCATACTATGTGAAGTTCGTTGATGAATTTTCCAAGAAAACCTAGATATTATTTATAAAGACCAAGGATGAGTTCTTCAATCAATTTCAAGAGTTAAGGGCTCAGGTGGAGAACTAGACAAGGAAGAAGATCAAGGTCTTGAGGTCAGATAATGGGGGACAATACACCTCCAATGACTTTAAGGATTTTAGCAAGGAGGCGGGGATCAAGAGAGATATGATAGCCTCATACAATCCTATGCAAAATGGGTTGCAGAGAGAAATAATTGGTCCATCATCAATTCTACCAAGGCTATGATACATGAAGAGGAGTTTCCTATGTTTCTCTGGGAAGAGGTGTGTAATACAACAATATATGTGCATAACATGAGTCCTCACGGGATATTGGGGGACAAGACTTCAAAGGAATAATTCTCAGGAGTGAAACTAGAGATAGGAAATTTGAGGATCTTTGGTTGTCCAGTCTACATCCATGTGTTTGTGGAGAAAAGGACAAAGTTGGAGCCTTCAAGATATAAGGGTATTTTTTGGGGTACAACGAGACCTCAAAGGGTTACAGGATCTTCACACTAGCGCAACAAAATATAATTGTGAGAAGAGATGTTAAGTTTGAGGAGAACTTGGAATCTAGGAGACCTTAGGAGTCATCATCAGTGACAGAGGATGAGGAGCAACAGGTTCTGAAGTATGAGTAGCAGTCAACAACTTCAAGTTCAAGGAGTTAGAATTTAGGTGGGAAGGAGGACTTAGCCCCTTCCAGTTATGTTAGGAGACCCAAGTAGCTATTATAGACATTGAGGGATGTTGGTGAAGCTCCTAGGAATGCATTGATAGAGTGTAGTCCTCCATGGATTTTTTTGAACTTTATGGCACTTATGAGTAACATCATTGATGTTGAGCCTTCTAGTTTTGAGGAAGTAGCAGATCAGTAGGTTTGGTGGGATGCCATCGTAGAGGAGTACACCTCTATTATGAGTAATGATGTTTGGGACATAATGTTGAGACCAGAGGGGAAGTAAGTTGTGAGTTCCAGGTGGCTCTACAAGATCAATCATGTTGCAAATGGTAGCGTCGAGAAGTTCAATGTGAGGTTCATGGCGAGAGGGTTCTCCTAGAGAGAGGGAGTGGACTATGAGGAAACATTTTCTCCAGTCACTAGATATGCTTCTATGTGAGTTGTTATTTCTATTGTTTCAGTTATGAGGTGGAGGATTCATTAGATGGATGCCAAGACACCTTTTCTTAGTGGAATCATTGAGGAGGATGTATACATAGAGAAACATCGGGGCTTTGAGGTACATGGGAGGGAATCTCATGTGTGTAGGCTTAAGAAAGCCTTGTATGAATTCAAAAAGGTGCCCAAAGCATGATATTCCAGGATTGACACATACTTGCAAAGTATGGGCCTTACCGAGAGTGAGGAGGATCATAAATTGTACTTCATACTTGTTGGGGTTGATCCACTCATATTGGTACTGTATATAGATGATTTATTTCTTGTAGGTGTAGAGGAGCTTATTGCAGGGTGCAAAGAAAATTTAGCAACTAAGTTCGAGATGAAGGACATTGGCTTGATGGATTATTTCTTGGGGTTAGAGGTATGGTAGATATTGAGAGAGATCTTCCTTGGACAAGGGAAGTACACAGTAGAGATATTGAGGAGATTTGGGATGTAGGACTGTAGACCGATGGCTACAACTACAGTTACCAATCTAAAGAGGGTTTAGACTTCAGATTCAAATTTAGTTGATCCCAGGATATATAGACAATTGATAGGGTCCTTGATGTATTTGGTCAATACCATGCCAAATATATATTTTGTTGTGAACAACTTGAGTTAGTTCATGGTCGAGCTGAGGTAGGTGCATTGGATAGTAGCGAAACATGTGCTCAGGGACTTGAGAGGTACAATGGATTATGAATTGAGGTATCTTGGAGGTGATGGAGTGAGGTTGTAGGGATAGCCAGACTCAGATTTGGCAAGGAGTGCAGTAGAAAGAAAGAGCACCTCGAGGTGTTGCTTCAACTTGGGATCAATAGTGATTACATGGTTCACCAGGAAGCAGACTTTTGTAGCACTCAATTCAACAAAGGTAGAGTACATGGTAGCCAGTATGGATAGTTGTGAAGCCATTTGGATTCACAAATTTTCTTACAAGTTTATTTGATTAGAAGTTGGAGCCTACGGTGATATACTACGATAATTAGAGTAGCATCAAACTCTATGAGAATCCATTATACCATGATAGGTTCAAGCATATAGACATCACATGTAACTTCATTCAAGATAAGATCCAGAAGGGAACAATAAAGCTTCAATATGTTTCCATAGATGAGTAGGTTGTAGACATTATGACCAAACCCTTGGTTAAAGGGAAGTTTGTGTTTTTCATAGACAAACTTGGAATGGTGCATAATACCCTCCTCGCTAAGGAGTGTTGATGTTTGTAGCATCAGACAAGTACTTCTGCAAAGGTCTAAGTGTTTAGACATGTGGAAGTCATGCAAATCCTTCTACCTTGAACTTTACTTTAATTAAAGGAATTATTAAAGTGAAGTGTTTTTATTAGTGAGTTGAGTTTTATTTAAAGAAATGCTTTAATTAGCATTAGTGAATTAAATAATAGCCATTGATCTCAAGTGAGGTGAAAATTAATCTCAATTTTCAATCACAGGGTTAGGTCATAACTCAAGATTATAAAAGCATGGAAAGGGTGAAGGACAAGACACTTGATACATTGATATGGAGTGGAGAAGGACTTTTTCTAAAGAGGATTGGATCGCAAAGGACTGCGATTCAAGGGGATCTTTGATAAGTGGAGAATGGCTTCCATCTAGAGATCAAGTCAAGGAGAAGAAATAACAGAGTCATTTGCAAGTGGGTTTTAGCAGATTGAATCCACAAAAGTAGGGTCATGTCTTACAAAGTTGTTGTACAATCTTTGAGTGTGTGTACGTGGGTTTTAGTGGAGACAAGCGTGTATATAGGGGTTTGCTTAAGGAAAGTTACATACATCTTGGGAAACATGAAAATCCCAGGTTGTAAAGCATATCATGAGTTGTTAGGGTTTGCAGGTACTATCTATAGTTTTATGTTTTTCTCTGTGGATCATTTTCCCAGGTACGAGATCCCTTGTAAGCTTTGAAGTTATTTGAATGACAATCTTAGTTGATGGGAAGAATATCTTTGTGTATTGTGGTTGAAATTTTGGTTTCCAATATTGCTTCTGCTATATTTATTTGAGTTGAATGTTCCAGCAAGTGTATTCTGTTTTGTGATATGCTAATTTTATTTACAGAAATGAAATCACTAGATAACAAAATACCTATGTGTTGGAGTAAGGGGATTTCAACAAATGTGCTTATAATTGTTTTTTTTAATTAAGTCGACTTTATTTTTATTATTTTGTTATTTTTGTTTTTAATTGAGCTAACTTTAGAATTTTTTAAATTGAGTGTTTCTAACATATCACTAACACCTCAAGATCTCCCCCATACTGAGTTGTAGAGCACCTCTTGGTGAAATAATTGAGTTGGCTTTAGTTTTTTTTAAATGTTGTTTTATCTAACATAACATTAACACCTCAACATCTCCCCCATGTTGGGTCATAGAGCACCTCTTAGCGTACTTATCAATAATTGTTAAAAACATTTTAGGCAGTGAAATGGGCCTCTGCACTCACTCAAAGTCGTTGATTTAATTGACTACTCTCATATAATGAGAAGGTGGCGGGGCTTACATGATGTCAGATGCATTTTCCTTGGAAATCCCTTTCTCGCCGCACATTAACGAATTGTAAGGGAGTTTAATTACATTGCTTTATTTTAATTAATTGTTGTGGATGGATTTAGAGTGTGTGGCATCATTTTTGAAAGGCCTTCCCTAATTTTATTATGAAAAAAGAATGTATGATGCAAGGAGGTATTATTAGAGCCACCTCGCTTTATTGAGACTTTAAGAGGGATTGTGTTGGGCACATGAAGAGAAGGAAAGAGGGATGGAAACATAAACTAGAAGAGCCTTCATGTACACTCATTTCATATATCCTCAAAATTCTAAGGCATTATGTTGCAGACAAATTCCATCTAGTCATTGTACATAAAAAAGTGGCCAATTAGTTATTGCATAAGCAAGAAACTATTCTTCTAAAATTCACTGGATTGATAATCAAGCCTCCACATATTGAACTTGTAGTCGGTGATAAGTTTAATAATGTTTTCCACATTTGATAATAGCTATTTTGGAGTTTTATATCTCCATTTCCTTGTAGTCTGTCTATGCTCCATGTATTGAATTTGGCTTGTAAAAACATGCTAATATGTCTTATTTTTTCTCTTTTTGCAGTGTTGAAATTTTATAAAAATGAATGAAACGGAAATATTTACTCTTAAATCTACAAATTCAACAAAATTTAGATAATAATATAAGAAAGAATTTTTGTTTAATTTCAATTAATTTTTATATGATAAATATTTTTTAAATTTAAATAATTTTTCTTTAATTATTTCATTTATGTAAAATTCATTTATTACTATTTCACACATATTTTAAGTATTAAATATTGACAAAACCACGATCGTATTTATGTTATTATTTTTTAATTCCAATTTGTTTTAACAAATTTCTTATAAATACTCTCAAGTTTGTTAACATGTATGAGACCCCCTCCACCCAATGATTTTGACATGTATGAGACCCCCTCCACCCAATGATTTTGACTGGTAAAGTTTACGGAGGTATACATACCTTACCCCCCTCTGGATTTGAACTTGTGACCTCTTATGAGGAAACACATGTTCTTAACCATTAGGCCCACTCAAGATGTATGTAAAATTTTTATGTGTATGTAAAACACAACCCAAAAAATTAACATCTTAAGTTTTTAAAACCCAAAATCCCCCTTTTTATATAAGTTTGAAAAAAATATATAAGAAAATGTTAATTTTTTTTTAAAACATATTTTTAATTTTTCATAATACATATTTTAAATATATTCATACACATATTCAAAATCACCACATTGAGATTTATATTATGGAAATTTTCGACAAAGGATATAAATGGTTAATATATTTTATGTGTTGGCAAATTCAGTGGATAGAATGCAGTGATGGTTGTTGTCATTAATGGCAACAATAGAGACAGTAGGATAAGAAGGATAAAAGCTCAGGAGGAATAGTCTTGAAGAAAATGCGCACAGCAAGAGCTTAAAGAGGAAAAAGGAAGAAGAGTCAGTGACCGTTGGATCCCATCCAAATTTCCGGAAAGAACCAGGACTGTCAGATCAGACAGAAGCTGCGAGGGAGATATTCCATCGGGAAAAGCCAAAGTGAAATCCCGATTGAATCTGGACCGTCAAATCCAGAAAGGATCAGGACCGTTGATCACAGCCCTGTACGGATCGGGGTTCGGGACTTTGAAATGTCCAAATCACTCGTCAATGAAAACCCCGAAATCGCGAAACACGATATTACGATTTGATCGCAACCGTTAATCAAGAAGGGATCTGGACCGTTTAACTTGTATGGACACGTGGCAGCCAGGAGGCCTCATCGGCAATTCGGGGATCAGGATTTCATAAGGCAAAGATCACTCCACAACGAAATCCCCGATTTCGCGATATGCGAAATACCGACGGAATCTGAACCGTCAGATCAACAAGCGACCTAGACCGTCGATCTACGTCAACAGACCACGTCAGCTAAGTGACACGTGGCAGTGTTTAATACGTGTTGAATCACATGTGATGACAGCGCAGAGGACAGGTGGCATCGGAGTTTCGGAGTTCGGGTTTTGGTATTGACAAAAACCTTGCACATCATACATCGCGAAATCGCGATACGTGATTTCCCGATAAGAGGTATAGGTTGTGGGCCACCCAAGAGTCAGTGGAGGACAGGTGTAAGGAGAAGATAGGAGGTCGGGAATCGGCATATCGCAACTCCAAGGAACGTATGCACATTATTCTTGTAAACCCTGAAACCCCGACGAGTGGTATGGTAGTGGTCATTTGATAGCTGGTCATATTGGCAAATAGCCAGAAGGCGCTAAGCTCGGAAAAGAGCAGATCGGGAAATCACCGGGTGAATGCATTGATGCATCACAAACCCCGTAGCCCCGACGGAGTTAGCTTGAGGTCATGGGAAATGGTCATATGGACCATTGTGTAGACGGATGGGGCTAAAGTTCGGGAATTCGGGGATCGGGAATCCTGGAGGCATGAACTCATGACATTGAAAACGCCGAAGTCGCGATGGGTGAAATCCCGATGGGATCTGAACCGTTGGATCAAACCTTGATCGAAGGGTTGTTGTTCCTCCTCATTTATTAACGCTTCAATTGTAAATCCGTTAAGGAAAACCGACTGGGAATGATGAATGTGTTAGCGTTTCAGTTGCCAAGAGAGATGTCGTTGGTTCTCCCATTGAAAGCAGAAGTGGAACCGTCATAACGGTGGAATAAAGGAAAATGAATGAGACCGAATGGTGTAATCGTTCTGAAAGGAAAATGAGTAAACAGTAAGAAAAAATAAGATGAGCAGAGGAATAGAAAACAGTGAAGGAACTGTGCAGAAGGAGAAGAGAAGAAGAGCAACATGATGGACAGAACAGAAGTAGAGAAGAATGATAGAAGACATGACACAGAGCAGACATGTTGAATAAGATAAGAGTAGCAGAACAGTGAACAGAAGACCAGAATAAAAGAACAAACAAAGACTGGTAAGAATTGATTTATCTGTAAAGTTGAATGTGTATTTAATTATTTTGAGCAAAGAGGGAGGTTGGGAGGTGCTCGGGAGGACTGTTGTCCTCAGAGGTTCAAGTGGGTGCTTGAACACAGGGAGTTGTAGCTTCCATCTGGTTGCAGCCAGAGAAACCAGGGTGGC
>JASDQU010504725.1:40201-77111 GCA_032191745.1 Picea mariana | reverse complement strand
CCTTCTTATCCTACTGTCTCTACTGTTGCCATTAATGACAACAACCATCACTGCATTCTATCCACTGAATTTGCCAGCAAGGTAGGGGGTCTACGTCAATGTGGTATCAGAGCTGAATTTCATCTGTATGTAGCAGGTGAAGGAAGACAGAGTGTTGGTGCTCTGTGTGAAAGATTGTTGCAAGGTGAGCAACAATGGTAAACAACTAGGTCGGTTGAGCTAGAAGAACTAGTTACGTTCTTGAAGGTGGAAAAGGAAGATGGCTACTGAAGGCCATGGACGTGGTCGAAGAGAAGGCCACAAGAAGAAATGCAATCCATAGATGGATCTGGAGCTCATTGAGATAAGAGCACATATGGAGAAGCTTGCACTTAAGATGCAACAAGATGCGAAAGTACATTGGGTGTATGAGTGGCCCATGAAGAAGAAGGTAAAATGGCTGATTAAGAAATTATTGGCCAGAGGACAACAAAGGCTGTTAAGAGGATGGCTGAGGTATGTTGAAGGCCTCAGAGATGAAGAGGAAGTGGTTCTTATCTGTGAGCCAGAAACTGAGAAGTGTAGCACCACTTTTTGCTACCATACTTCGTGGAAATACAACACTCACTCTCAGATTATCAAACAACATGCATTTAAGCAATGAAACACATTTAAACTCAGAGTAAGTCTAAAAATTATTGCTATCATAATTTTAAACATGGCATTAGCATTAATTCATATGCATAGCAGAATACATGATAATTATAATACGCAGAGATACAGAAACATAATTAAACATCATCTGATACTTATCTTTGAAACAATGGTAGTTCCACCAACCAAGTGCACGCCTTCCATGAACCTCCCAGCCTTAGACCACACTGCTTGTCAGCTCAGTAGTGGGTCACCCCTGAGATGGGACTAAGCTCCACCCCCAAGGCAGGGAATCCTAGGCTAGGCTGAGGTTACAGGGAAACCACATAGTCACAATGAAGGAATTCTCTCCCAGGAACCACTCATACTCACTGCCCACAAAATCTCCTTCCCCACATGCCTGTTCCACCCCAGGGTTATACACCTTCTCTGTCACCTAGACAGTCCTTCGGCTGCTAACCCCCCTTGCCTTGGGTTACAACAACAAATTGGACCGAAAGTCTCTGAGCTCTGTGGCAGATATAGGGTTCCTTCCAGAAGTTCTCTCCTTCCTCTGCGCACTCTTTCACCTGGAGAGAATCGCTCACAGGCCAACAACCTGTTCTTCCAATCTCAATCACCTCTCTCACCTGGAGAGAGTGTTGTACAACTGGCCAACAGGCCCCATGCAGTCCAGCACTGCGTGGCCAAAACAACCAATGGGGAAAACATACATAGGATTTCCAATAGGTTCAACAATGGCGAATGGTCTCACGAATATGGCTTCAGACAAGACTCCATGCATAGGCTCGGTGCTGGGACATAGGATGCTTTGGCTTTTCAGAAATTAACACCAGTTATTTCGAATCAACACACAGACTTTTCCCATGGTTTCAGAATTGCACGAGGTGTCTTGCAGAGGTCGGACGGGTTCATGCTCAGACAGTCAAGTCGAATGCAGGAGGAACCCCTGCAACAGTCGACGGGAATGGAAGCCGAACCCCCAACGCGGCTCATCTCAACCCTTTTATTTGCATGCGCCTGGGTTGACACTTGTCACCCATGGAACTACATGCATTCCTTCAGCACACGTTCCTTCCATTTGGAAGTCACATGTCATTCTAAAAGAACTTAGGATAAAAACATACTAATCATATGTCTTTTTGGAATAATATTAAAATATTATTCCCAAGGACTTAAGCCCCTAGGATCAACACTTAGCCCCTCTTCCCACCTTCCAGCTTCTAATCCCTTGCCCATTTTGTGGAAGCTTAGTCCCCCATCACTCATTCATCGTGGTTGGTCTTCACACGACGGTGTTTATATTTTATTAATGTGCTGCATACATACAGGTACAAAATCAGGCCCTTGGCCTCCAACCCTTAGGTTCTCTGGCCTAACAATCACATAAGCCCACCAACTTATATATACTTGGCTCACTAGCCTATAAAACATATTTACAATTCATTTCACAAGTATGATTTACAACAAGGCTCGACCTTGGGGACATTACAATCCCCCTCCCTTATTTTTTCACTATCCTCGGTGCAACTTTCACACTGCATCTGCAAGCTTTTCAAAATTTTCAAAAAGATGCGGGTACTCTGCCCGCATAACATCTTCATGCTCCCATGTCGCATCCTCAGGACCGTACCAGGTCCACTGGACCTTTACAAGCCCTATAGCTCGATTCCGGAGATGTTTGTTTTTCCTATCCAATATGCGCACAGGATGCACTTGCAAGACACCTTCTGGTTCCACATGAACCACATTCTAGTCAATAACATGATTAGCATCGGGTATATATTTCTTAAGCAGTGAAACATGAAACACATTATGTACCATCATAGATATAGGCAATGTAAGCATGTATGCAATTGCCCAAGTCCTTTCCAGGATTTCAAAAGGCCCACAGTATCTTGTTGCCAACTTGGCACAACTTCCCAGCTTTAGGGAACTCCAGTTAGTTTTCACTTTCAGGAAAACATGGTCACCCACTTTGAATTCTCTGTGGGTTCTGTTCTTATCAGCATAACTTTTCTTCCTGTCCTGGGCAGCTTTCAAATTCCGCTTAATTTTTATCATTTGGTCTTCCATCTCTTTGAGCAGCTCAGGCCCAACTACTGCTTTGTCAGCTGGGTTATCCCAACTCACTGGAGTGTTGCACTTTCTTCCATAAAGTGATTCAAATGGGCTCATCTTCAATGATGCATGACACCCATTATTGTAGGCGAATTCTACCAAATGCAGGTAGTCTTCCCATCTTGATGGTTTACCCATCACATACATTCTCAGTATGTCTTCTATTACTCTATTCACTCTTTCTGTCTGACCATCAGACTTAGGATGATACGCTGTACTAAAGTTCAGATTCCGTGCAAGCGTGCCACTTCTTTTAAGAAGATATCAACAACATCTGCTACCTTCTGAGTGGTTTTCAATGGAATAAAATGGCCAACTTTTGTAAGCTTGTCCATCACCACCATGATTGAATCATGCTGCTTGCTTGTTCTGGGCAATCCTGTGATAAAATCCATTGTCACCACTTCCCATTTCCACTCAAGAATGGGTAAAGGCTGCAGCAACCCTACTGGGTGCCTGTGCTCAGCCTTAACTTTCTGGCATTCCATACATCTGGCGATGTATTCAACGATCTCTCTCTTCATACCCGGCCAAAAGTAATGGCTTTTGACTGCTGCCACAGTCTTCTGATATCCAAGGTGTCCATCATACGTCACGTTATGCATTTCTTTTAGAATCACAAGCTTCAATTCTTGGACATTGGGTATGTACACTCTATTTTTATACAGAAGGAAGCCATCAGTTCCCAAGGTGTAACTTCCCTGGGTCTATGGTCTCTCACGTTGTTGTAGCTTTGCTACCAGACCTCTGTACTGCAAATCAACATTTGCAGCTTCCAAAATTCTGTCCTTAATCTCATTCCTGTACATGCTAATGGCTGTAGCATGTAATTCGTGCACTTTTCTGCTGAGTGCATCAGCCACCTTATTTTCCTTACCCTTGATATGCTTGATATCAAAGTCATATTCGCACAGAAACTCTAGCCATCTGGTTTTCTTGGAATTTAAAGTCAACTGATCAAATAAATACTTCAGACCATTGTGGTATGTTCTCAATTTGAATCTCCTTCCCATGAGGAAATGTCTCCATTTCCTCAATGCGTGGACGATTGTTGCCAACGCTAAATCATGAGTGGCACAATTCCTTTCATGCTTTTTCAGCTTTCAAGATTCATAACAGATTACACATCCCTCTTGGATGAGAACTCCTCCCAACCCCTCCTTACACACATTTGTGCACACCACGAAATCCATAATTAGATCTATAATCCTCAGGATCGGAGCACTGGTTAACAACTGCTTCAATCGCTGGAAACTGTTCTCACACTCTTCAGTCCACTGAAACTTCTTTTCCTTCCTTTGCAAGGAAGTAACAGAGTGAGCTAACTTTGATAACCCTGCTATAAACCTTCTGTAATAGCCTGCCAGACCCATAAAAGATCTAAATTCTGCCACATTCCTTGGTGCTGACCATTCTCGGATGGCCTCAACCTTCTCAGGATTCACAACGATCCCCTCTTCTGAAATAATATGTCCCAAGTAATGGATCTGCCTTTGATAAAATGAGCATTTGCTCAGCTTGGAATACAACTGGTGTTCTCTCAACACTTGCAGAACCATTCTCAAGTGTTGTTGATGCTCTTCCTCCGACTTGGAATACACCAAGATGTCATCCAGGAAGACTATGAAAAACTTGTCTAAATAGTCCCTGAATACACCATTCATTAAGCACATGAAAACAACAGGTGCGTTTGTCAGTCCAAATGACACCACTGTGAATTCATAATGACCGTACCTTGTTCTAAAGGCGGTCTTACTGATGTCCTCATCATTTATTCTCACTTGGTGATATCTAGATCTGAGATCTATTTTTGAAAATATTTTCGCGTCCTTCAACTGATCAAAAAGATCATCAATCCTTGGCAGAGGATACTTTTTCTTGACAGTTACCTTATTCAACTGTCGGAAATCAATGCACAGCCTCAACGTCCCATCTTTCTTCTTCATGAATAGGACTGGGGCACCCCAAGGTGACACGCTTGGGCGAATGTACCCCTTCTTCAAAAGCTCTTCAAGTTGCAATTGCAACTCTTTCAGCTCTGGCGTACTCATTCTATAAGGAGCTTTCGAAACTGGAGCTGCTCCTGGTATCAAATTTATAGAAAAATCGATGTCCCTCTTCAGAGGTAGTCCAGGTACCTCCTGAAATACGTCCTTGAACTCTTTGAGTACCTCATGGTCTCCAATCTTTGAGACTGCATCTCTGGATGCTTCTTCCACACGAGTTGCAAATAATTTCCAGCCGTTCCTGTAACACTTCTTCAGCTACATGGCTGAGGTTTCTCTGACAGCCACAGCTCTAGGAATTCCTTGGACTGTTTTCTGATTTCTATCTTCGTCCAGGCATGTAAACCTCTTGTTACGGTAGTCCAGAAGGGCATGGTGTTGGTCCAACCAGTCCATCCCAATTAAGCAATCATAAGAGCCTAAAGGCAGAATATTCAATTCAGCCTTAGTGCTCAATCCTTTCATGTCCACTGAACAAGACTTAACCAATTCAGTGACCTTCCTCTTGGTCCCTGTAGCCAACTGCACTAACCAATACTTTTCTTGTTTTCTCCTTGATAAACGCAAACCTTCCACCACCCTAGGATATACATAACTATGGCTAGCCCCTGAATTAATTAAAATAATTAGTGGTCGGTTGTCAATCATACCTTCCACTTCAATCATGTGCAATTGAAATATTGCTTGCTTGTTGTCCAGGGCTGTGTAGATCCTTGGCATCCTGCTGCCCATATCCTCCACTATTTCAGCTTGCTGAACATTGTGGACGGTTCTTGCTTTATCTTTTCTGTGAGGGCAGTCTATGTACCTATGATTCCCTTTACAACCCCAACACTCCATAGCTGGCAGTTTTGGCATTTGCTCACCCACTTCAGCCTTCTTGGGCTCTCTAAAGGATGGCTGTCCCTGAGGACTATTTATGAAAAAGGGAGGCTTGTTTCCCTTCTGCCTCTGCTCTTTCCTAAACTTCTTTTGATCATCCCAAGCCTTACGAAAAGTAGGCCTTTCTCTTTTTTGTTCATATAAGCATTTTTCCCTTCTTATTGTTTCTTCCATAGTCTTAGGATCATCATACTGAATCTTGTCACCGATGGAAGGTGGCAGTGCACTCAGATACCTCTGAATCTTGACAGTCTCATCTTTGATGAATGGAACATACTTCAACAGTTCCAAGAAACTTCGTTCATACTCATCAATGGTCATGCTGCCTAGCTTGAGTTCGAAGAACTCCTTCATCTTTCTGTCATAATATCTTTTGGTCAGGTATTTCTTCTTGAAATACCTCTTAAACTCCTTCCAAGTGATATCTTTCTCTCTGATGCGCTGCACTTGCACAAACTGATCCCACCACATGGATGCTTTTCCTTTTAGCTGGTACATCGCAATTCTTCCTTCTGCATGAGCGGAGTAGTTTTGTAGTTGGAAATATTTCTTCATGCCAAGCAACGATGTCTCGAAATCTTTCTCCTTCTTATGTTCTCCATCAAACGTTGGAGGCTTGATCTTGTTCATCTCCCCTTTCAATTCATCCTTTCTAGATTTTCGGTGTTTTCTGGTAGGGGATGGGCTTGAACTACTGTGTGTTTCCTTTCCAGAATGCTTCGGGGAGAGACGATAATGTCTGCTACCACTCCTTGATCTTCTTCTTCTCTCAGGGGTTTTGACACTTCTTGATCTTCTTGTGTCACTCTCTTTTTCCAATTTCTTTTCTATTCTTTCTAGGCTCTTCAACATTTTTAAGTTGAATTCACCCTGCCGATCCCTGATTTTCATGAGCTTTCGTCTATCAGCTCGGTGAGCCTAGGCATCTTTCTGCAATTTTTCAATGAGTTTCATCATACGTCCTTCTTTATCTATCTCTTTTCCATGCCCATTAGAGTTTGTTCCTTCGACTCCCAAGTTGACATCGTTTCCTTCTCTTTCGTCCTCTGAAATGGAGGCACTCCGCACCTCTTCCATTTCCTTACTCAATGTCTATTCTTGGTTGTCCTGACAGTCTTTGAACTTTGCACACACAATGTGAAATCAATCCAAAGTTTGTCAGGCCCTTAAACCTTCAAGAAAACTTACAACATTCATAAGCCAATGTGAACAAGAAAAACGTTTTGATTTCACAAAGTTTTTTGAGCTCTGTTCGGCTCTGCAAATTTCGGGACTTCGGGACCTGGGAGTTCATGATGCAGTGACTCCCAAACTCTTGTCACTCCTATCCCTGAAATCCGATACACGGTTTTTTGTACGAGATCCAATGATCCTCGATGAGTTGGATCTAATGGTCCAGATCCTTTCGGGATTTCATGACCAGAAATTCACGTTGCAACGACTCCCACTCTTTGTCGCCTCAATTCCCTAATTCGAAAAATTCCGTTTCCTTGCTCTCTGGGCCCACAACACAGATGTCGCCCTTAAAATCTGCTATGATTCTTTCGTCTCCGAAGACTTCGGGACTTCGGGACTTTGGGTTTCGGGGTTTCGGTTCTTGAGACCTCCAGACTTGCTTTCCTTTCCAACCCCAACTTCCGAAATTTCGATTTACTTTATTCACTGGGCCCACAACACAGATGTCGCCCTTAACCATAGTGGAACGTGGCACGTTCTGGAGGGTCCACATCACCTTCAGTGATGTCATTGGGTCCCACCACTCTCCCCTATCTTCTCGACTCATTGGCACGTGGTACACATTCATGCACCCACGTCCATTCCAAGGAAAATCCAACGGTTAGACTCCTTCCTCAGATCTATTATGTAGATATTTTCGGTGTTTCGGGGTTTCAGGCATCGGGAGTTCGTGCATCCCACATCTCGAACTTCCGTTTGCCAAAATCCTGAATTACAATTTACTCTTCCACTTGATCCGACGGTCAAGTCCTCTCCTACGATCTACGGTGTAGATCATTTTTGGAATCAATGTTTCGCTAACTTGCGATTTGCGAACACAAGGGTCTTCCTTTTTGATTTCCCGGGTGTTGAAACACTGTCCGACAGCCACGTGGTTCCCTCGATGGACGGTCCTGATGAATTTCGGGATTTCGCGTATCGCGATTTCCACGTTCCAGTGCAACTCCAAAGGTTTTTTTTTTTTTTTTTAATTTCTGCGCACACTTTCCAGATCCGACGGTCATGAGGGTTCACCTTCCCTCCCGAACAGATCCTAAGGCTCCAACACTTCTGGTGTGGAGTTCTCTCTCCATGTGTCCATAGACCACATCGGCCACGGTTTCACAACACCGCTATACCTCCTGAGCTTGTAGGCACGGTCAAGTAACTCCTTGACACTCCGGATCATTCTAGGGTCCAGAATTGGTCCTCTAGACACAATTTCTCCTCACACCCTCGGTCCAAAGACCACTCAACTGGCCCATCTGGGCTCAGTGTCGAAACCTTGGCTCTGATACCAATTTGTAGCACCACTTTCTGTTACCATACTTCGCGGAAATACAACACTCACTCTCAGATTATCAAACAACATGCATTTAAGCAATGAAACACATTTAAGCTCAGAGTAAGTCTAAAAATTACTGCTATCATAATTTTAAACATGGCATTAGCATTAATTCATATGCACAGCAGAATACATGATAATTATAATACGCAGAGACACATAAACATAATTAAACATCATTTGGTACTTATCTTTGAAACAGTGGTAGTTCCACCAACCAAGTGCAGGCCTTCCATGAACCTCCCAGCCTTAGACCACACTGCTCGTCAGCTTAGCAGTGGGTCACCCCCGAGCTGGGACTAAGCTCCACCCCAAAGGTAGGGAATCCTAGGCTAGGATGAGGTTACAGGGAAACCACATAGTCACAATGAAGGAATTCTCTCCCAGGAACCACTCATACTCACTGCCCATAGACTCTCCTTCCCCACATGCCTGTTCCACCCCAGGGGTATACACCTTCTCTGTCACCTAGACAGTCCTTCGACTGCTAACCTCCCTTACCTTAGGTTACAGCAACAGACCAGACCGGAAGTCTCCAAGCTCTGTGGCAGCTACAGGGTTACTTCCAAGAGTTTTCTCCTTCCTCTGTGCACTCTCTCACCTGGAGAGAATCGCTCACATGCCAACAACCCGTTCTTCCAATCTCAATCACCTCTCTCACCTGGAGAGAGTGTTGTACAACTGGCCAACAAGCCCCACATAGTCTAGCACTGTGTGGCCACAACAACCAATGGGGAAAATAGACACGAGCTTTCCAACAGGTTCAACAATGGCGAATGGTCTCACGAATATGGCTTCGGACAAGACTCCACGCATAGGCTCGGTGCTCGGATAGAGGATGCTTCGGCTTTTCAGAAATTAACACCAGTTATTTCGAATCAACACATAGACTTTTCCCACGGTTTCAGAATTGCACGAGGTCTCTTGCAGAGTTCGGATGGGTTCATGCTCAGACGGTCAAGTTGAATGCAGGAGGAACCTTTGCAGCAGTCGACGGGAATTGAAGCCGAACCCCCAATGTGGCTCATCTCAACCCTTTTATTTGCATGTGCCTAGGTTGGCACTTGTCACCCATGCAACTGCATGCATTCCTTCAGCATGTGTTCCTTCCATTTGGAAGTCACATGTCATTCCAAAAGAACTTAGGATAAAAACATACTAATCATATGTATTTTTGGAATAATATTAAAACATTATTCCCAAGGACTTAAGCCCCTAGGCTCAACACTTAGCCCCTCTTTCCACCTTCCAACCTCTAATCCCTTGCCCATTCTGTGGAATCTTAGTCCCCCATCACTCATTCATCATGGTCGGTCTGCACGCGGCGGTGTTTATATTTTATTAATGTGCTGAATACATACAGTTACAAAATCAAGCCCTTGGCCTCCAACCCTTAGGCTCTCTGGCCTAACAATCACATAAGCCCACCGACTTATATATACTTGGCTCACCAACCTATAAAACATATTTACAATTCATTTCATAAGTATGATCTACAACAAGGCTCGACCTTGGGGACATTACAGGAAGAGTCTCAGAAACTGCCAGGTGGGTAGTGATGAACTTTCAAGTTGCCATGTGGGCAATGAGATAGGATCGTTGGAGGATCTCATAGACTGCCAAATGTGCAGGACAAAAATCCCAATTTTCCAGGTGGGCAAGGGAGAGGAGATGAACTCAGCTGAGAGTTCATATCAGCAAGGAGAGATGATGGAGGAATATCAGAGGTGTATTATGATCATTGGGGGAATTCATATATTCCTACCAGGGAGCCCAGTTGAGGCCAGAGCGTGTGTTGCAGGTGTAGCGATAGAAGGACAACCAACAGTGACTATCATAAAGGAAGAAGAAATGGAGTAGACATCAAGATATACCCTAGTAGAAGAAGAGCATGTAGTTAAGATGCTCACTCCACGGGAGAGGGAGTTGGAGATGCTGGAGGATTGGTTGAACCATCCAGAGCCAGTAGATGAAAGCCATGAGCAGACAGTCATGCAGATCATAAGAGAAGAGCGTTCAAAAGAATTGATCTTTAATTTTATCCAGGAAGTTGGATAGATGATGAATGCAACATTGAAGCCTGCAATAGTAGATGAATTAGAATTCCAGTCTGGGGAGCAACTGGAAGAAGCTAGAGCTAAACCAGTAGGAGAAATGACATAAGCTAGTCTGTCAGAGGAAGTGATTGAACAACAAATCAGTCAAGAAGAAACTACAGAATTGGAGTCTGCAGTAGAGTGGCAACTTAGTGCCACAAGGGGAGATGAAAACAACAAGGGGGATCGAGTTGATCCACCCATTGACAAAGAGAAGCTGCAACAGAACATGCATCGTATAGAGAACCAACCACTAGAGCAATTGGAAGGGGTGATTGAGAAGATAAGAAGGCTGATGTTGAGGTCAATAGCAGAAACTGCCAGTAAGGAGAGGCTGAGCAGAAGGAAGCCTGCCATAGCAGCAGGGAAGAACCACCACCAACAACAACAAAGCAGTGGAGTAGATGGATAGCTCCCAAAGATAGTTTGGGATCTAAGTGGATTTCAACAACAGAGATGGGAAGCTGATGAGCAGGAGCTCATGAATTTTTTGCAGCAGTGGAGTATGATGTAGGAGCATCGCTTCACATGAACAATGCACCAACTAGCTAGCACATTCAATGTGCATTCAATGGAGGAGAGAGGAGCTAACCCTCTCATTTTCAAATTCGAAAATGTAACAACTGTTGTAAGGCTAAAGAGCCACATAGATGCTTTTGTGCATGTAGTAGATATAATCACCTTTAATGGTTGACAAGATGAGATCTAGATCCGATTCGGACTAGACAACCATTGAATGTAATTCAATGTAATTTATGAGAGTAGGTGAGATGGAGGGAAGAGCTCGAGGAGCCCCCTTTTGTAAAAATATCTTTGTATCTAGAATTAGTTAGTTTTTTGAGAGAGGAGAGGAGGAGCCGAGACTCTATTGTAGCTCGATCTTTTGAACACATTGTAACTTGGCATTCAGATTAACATATGATTGTGTGTGTTTATGTGTCTTTCATGAATGCTATGCGTGTGTTCATTTGTATGCTGTAGATGTATGCTAGTTTCCATCTGCAGGGATAGATGGAATTTATTTGTCTGATGAGTTCTTTGATTTCAGTTTGGGTTCTTTGTGGTTTCATGTAAGGGGTTGCATGTTAGAGTGTTGAGGACTCTGTAAGCCAGTGCAAAGAGTGCACATATGAGTTTTGTGGAATTCAGGAAAAGACGTGCCAGGAGGGCGCACCGGAGAAATCATAGACTCAAGGGGAAGCCTCAAGGTTGCTGAATACCTTGGAGGAAGGACTGTGCAGAGGAAGGCATAGAGAGACAAAATTATTGAGGATTCTGTAAAGCTCAACAAGGAGTGCTTGAGCATAAGTCACCAAGAGGGCACTTTCATCTCTTCGAGGGACAGAAGAGATAAAGACATTTGGGGTCCAAGCAATTGAAGCTCACAGAGACAGAGTTGCTGAATACTTTGGAAGAAGACCTGTGTGAGGAGTGCACCAGGCCAACACTCGAGTGAAGTGTTGATAGACAACCGTTTGAAGGCTCATCAAGCACAAGGAGTGTGCAGAGGTGAGAACTTGTTTCAAGTTATTAATCTCAGGAGGAATAGTGCCTTTGCGCATAGATTTTCGACAGAAAGGAACAATAGGCCGAGACACTTTGAGGTCAAAGCCCTAGATAAAGCTCAGGAAGGATAGCATGACAGTGCACAAGAACCCTTCAAGGAGTCACAGAGGTTCAAGAAACCCTTCGAGGTTTAAGAGCAAGCAAATCTCAGAAGAGATAGCATTCCAAAATGCAGGCAAGACCCAAAGTCGTCAAGGCTCGTAGAGGAAAAAAAGGTAGAGGCCTTTGAAGCATCAAAATATTCCAAGTCTGGAGTGAATCTGGACCATTGAACCTTACGTCCAGGCACACAAGAGAGCGCGGAAGAGAGAACATATATGGGTCATAGGATTTGGAAGCGCGTGGACCAACAATCGTTGGATCCAGAGGAAGAAGCACGAGGCTTAACACTTGTGCATGCAGGAGAGACGAATTCATGCTACGTGAAGTCTCGACATCATCAGGACCGTCCATCAGAAGGGACGCGTGGCAGCCGACTAGCATTTCGCTGATTTGCACATCTGAGAAGTTGAAGGGTGGAGTTTTAGAAACTCGCGATAGCCGAAATTGCGAAAGGATCTGGGCCGTTGGATCGAGGAAGGTTTTGGGTCGTCGATCTAAAGTATCAACATTTCGAGAGTCGAGAGAATAGAGGTGACTCACATCAGGGGATCCCGATACACGAAATCTCGACGCGCTTAAGAGTTGAGCCCCGGGTCATGAGGAATGGTCAGATGAATGGAAGCCAAGGGAGGAGCTAGGGAAGGTTAAGCTCTTTTCGGGGTTCTGAGAGTCGGGGATTCAGAGTTGGCTCATATGTAGAAGTCCCGACATACGAAGTCTCGAAACGTGCCTTTCGGTGTAGGCGTGCGGTCACAGCCCGTGGCCGTGTGGAAGAGGAGGCTCACGCCTCGCGCTTGTTCGCATGGGCTGAGTTTCTAAAAGGACCAATGGATTTGTTCGTGGGATTCCAACAGGGAGTCGAAGCACTGCTTCAACTCGATAGATTGAAGAACGATCCTTGACCGAGAGGTCAGCGCACCCTGCCGAGGCAGAGGTAGGGGGTCTGCGTCATTAAGTCACTTAGTGTTCTTACTTTTTCACTACATGTACACTTGTTGTTTCTGTTTTAAATTGTAATAACAAGGATTTCCATCACAATTATAACTATTTCCATTTCTTGAAAGGTCATGTTATTACATTACATTGGGTTTGATAAATACAATAAAAATTAGTATTAGCATAATAACATACATACTTTCCAGAGAAACATGTTTTTTCTATAACAATAATGCTATTGCATGTGGTCTAGTGGTATTTCCCACTAATTCTTATAATTATCTACTTGATTGTTTTGGTTTTATGGCTAAAATAAAAATTCTTTGTATGTTAGCAAAACAAAAATGACAAAGTATTCAGTGAATCACCCGTGACCAATTTTTTTAAGCACAACATCAAATTAGTGTGAACATGTTCATCTTCATGAAACTTGACCACAAATTCAACAAATACACAATTGCATTATAATTTGAGCAATAATAATGTGAGTTTATTCCCGAGTGATGGATAATCCTATGTGTCTAAGCATTTATCTCTCTTCTTGAGCCACCAACGGTAGTGGAAACATTGATGTTGTAGACCAATCGAATCATGTAGTATTGGACATGGCCTAAAGAACTTGCCTATGAATACCAACATCATCTACATTGACCTCTAACCTAACATTGCTTTTGTTTTGTAGGACACCTGCTATTCTTAACCTTCTTGCTAGGAGATAGTAAATGATAGAAAAATTATAGAGTGAAAACCTCGTAGACTCCACAACATCCTCCATATTTGTAATGTCCTAGTTTTGACCCTCTTCAATAATTTGTATTTAATTATGGTTAAATGTTTTCACATAGATATTTTATTACTATGCCTCATTCAAACCATGAGGTAGACATGCCATGGTGATTTAATACTTGTAAATATTGTTGTTTTGTAGTTAATAAAATAACCAATACTGACTAAGCATGAGCATCTAAAGTGGCTATGATACAACAAGAGGGGAAAGGTGAGAGGGTCTATGGGAGTTTTTACTTGCCTAGAATCCTATGTCTCTTTTTCTACTCATCCTATCATTATTGAAACCTTCATTATTTTATGATATTGAGCCTAGCCTATAGTCTAAATTGGAAATAAGAGAACTGGATGAAACCAACTCCTAGATCTAGGCCATCACCACCTACATTTTGGGAAATTTGTCCCCTACAAAAATAAGTTGGTTTAGGACTCTTACTTGCCATCGTTCACTCATGCAAAGAAGAGAAATTGAAATGGGAAGAGACAATTGATTTTCCTAAAAGAGATGAGGAAAACATAGTTTTTACTTGGAAAAAGAAGGATATCGTACTATGGGATGGAGAAACCATGGAATTAATGCATTAGAACCCTGAGAAGAGCCAATAGCTAAGAAAAATTATGTTGGAGTTAATAGAAAGTAGCTTGGATCTTTCTATGCGCACACTGAAGAGCCTTGGAGGGAGGGAATTATAAGGTACTATTGGGTAGAGAAGGACTAATTCTCCTTGTGTTGTTTGAGGCATGCATTGTGGGTACACCAAATAATTGTTTCATTTGCAAGAACTTAGCAGTGGGTTACTTGGTTAGTTTTCCTCTTGCTCCTGAGATGGAAAGACTGCTGTGAGAATTTTGCATTCTTCTTCTTTTCCTTGGTGGTGTCATAGCTTAGTTAGAGGGTGGTGTCCACAAAGGACTACTTACAGTTAGGTGGAAAATTGCTTTGTCTTAATCAGTTTCCTGGGATTTTGTCTTCAAAACATATATGCACTCCATATTTTCTCTACAATTTTCTCATTAATTTTGGTATAAGAGAAAATTTACTCTTGAATAATTGCAATTAATTTCCTATAGGCTATGTGGCTATGAAATTGCCATTTATCTCTTGCATTTTTCATGTTTTGCAACATGAGTTTGAAGTGTTTTTTGGGTGCCTTGTTTCCTTAGTCAACATATTTATTCTCAACTCTTCTTGCACAAATTCGACCTCTTATCATTTTTTGTCAAGTAGATTTCATGAAATTTGAGGTTCTAGTCACAATGTATGCTTTGAAACCCTGAAAGAAGTAGACACCCAATTCATAGGTTATTTTCTATATGCGTTCTGGGTTTTAGATAGATATTAAGAAGGTGCATGATATGCATTTATGGTTTTGATCTTGGTTTTTTCATGTTTAAGGACTGAATTTGTTTTGGAATAAATACTAAGGTAAAAAAATGTGGACATTTTAGGTGGGGTACGACGGAGGTTTGGAGTAGGGTTTTTGTTTTATACCACCAATGAACCATTGAAATCTTTCCAGTTACTATTACCTCATCCTCCAGGAAAATACTTATAGGTAGATAAAGCATGCAATATCCATGAGCAATCAATTGTGCACTATGCAATATACCATGAGCAATAAGTTAACACTGAACTTACCAAAAAATTAGAACTACAAAATATTACAATTCCCTAACAAATTCACCAATGATAAAGATCATAAGTGCAACATTTAAAGGATTGGAAATAAATGTATATGCACTCTAACTTCTGTCAATTCTATAATCGGTGCCCCTTATGATAAGAAGTCATGTTATGATGTTATATGGTCTCCTTTACAACATGCTTTGTTAAATTAATATACTAAATTACAAATTTTATGTTGTTTAAGCAATGCCCAATGTGTTTGAGAAATTGCCAATAAGGTCTATTCAGCTGTGGTTGCGGATTTATGAAATGGTATTCTATATTATTCTTAAGCACGAAGCACTCATGGTGTAATGGATATGAGTGATTTTAAAGTTCATTGACTTGCCATAGTTGGAAATATACAACTTTGTGAACTAACAATGTTTTGCAGGCCTTGAATGAGTTCCAATCTTTCACGTGCTTAACATAGAAGTATACAACACTCCCTTTGAAAAACCATGATCTTTACCTCTCTGATTTGTTTAGGTAGAAAAAGGAGATCTCTATGCAAATGATAAGATTATAATGATTAGCTTACAATTAAAATCAAATTTCCTTTTAATTTAGTTTTCTACTAAATTTTATATCCTTAACCCAACAAACCAAATTTATAACCTTGTTTCGAATATATAAAATATTATTAAATGAAATAATTAAACCTAAAACCTCCCTAAGGTTCATTCTCATAACCCATAAGTTTCAAATTCAATATAATTAAAAAAACAAACCTCAAAAAAGAAAATAACCTCACTTATTCTACCTGTTCGACCCATTGTTGGAAACTTCCTATGGGTTTTTGCAATGATCTCCATAAAGTTAACTATGATTTTTGTCACATTGAGATATTTATCTCATACATGAAGCCATCATTTCTTCTCGGTCATATAAATAGGACAGGATATCTTATCTTGATATGTTGAGGCATAACTCTCTCTATATAAAAGGTGGATATGCATCTATATTATGTAGTGTATAGATGAGTAATGAAAATAAAAACATGCATTTATATTTATGTATATACGAATGTATTTCTTCACACCTGAAAAGGTAAAGTACATAAATGCAACCTTAACTTTTCATGATTATTGATGATGGGATGAAAGTACCTACTCTTCACTAAATTTAATTTCACCTTAATATTAAGTTTAAGGTAAATATTGAGTATTCAAGGTCGCTTGGTAAAAATATTCAAAATATATACATTTATAAACTTATAAAAATTATCATTTTTTTTTTAAATTTTCTTAATTTTTAATAATAAATTTATTTATAATAATTAATAACTTTATATATACAAATTATAATTTAAATATATGGATTTATAACTAAAGGATCATTTAAATATACAACTTTGTATTAATAATAAATTTGAATTTTTATATAATTTAAAATTTTCATTTTCCAAATTTCTCTATTATTACACTAACATATATATCAAGAAAATTAGGAGTACTAGTCAACAAATACTTCAATTGTTGGAATTTTCTTTCACAATTTTTGATGTCCACTCAAACTTCACACCCTTGTTTTGTAAGGAAGTGATTGGGTGTGCAATCTTTGAGAATCCTTCAATAAATCTTTTGTAGTAACCTGCAAGTCCCATGAATGATATCACCTCAGAGACATTCCTTGGTGTTGGCCACCCTTCAATGGTTTTTATCTTCTCTGAGTCAATTGTGTAACAACCAAATATTTCTAAACATCATTTACTTTCATAAGCAATTTATTTCATGAACTGAGATAATAACTTCATAACATAACAACAATCTTCATAATAGCAACTTCAGTAACTTAAATTTATCAATGAATAATGATTGCATGGCAGAATGAAATAAACACATAGTTTAACAAATTACCTGGTTCTGATGCTAATTTTTGTTGCCTTGCTTCCTTGCCGTTGCCTTCCTGCTACTTGAAACACAGACCAACCCTGCCACAAACAAAGAATAACTGCCCAAACCTACTGTCCTCCCTGCCAACTAGGAAAACTACCTAGCTCCAGGATATCTATGGATATCCTGGCCCCCGTGCCCAAAACTTCCAGCAACTCGGTGCCTCAACTGATCAAAGCCCCAACCAGAAACTCTCTGCTCGCAGCAAATCCTACAGTTCCCCGAGTCCATCCTCCGTCACCCCCCTCACGTCCACCTCCCCTCCTCCCTTATTCCTCCTTCACCAACTCATGCAGTTACTTCCTCAACCACCACCGTGCATGTCCCTTATCCTTCCTTTAATGTTTTATCTTCTCGGGATTAACAGGTTATCCCTTGTTGGGTACGTAACCATTTTATAACATATAACATTGATCTCTTAAATTTATTTCTCATGTCATTAAATGTAATTTGTAGTTAAATATTTAATTAATTAATCACAATTATATCCTTTAATTAATTAATAACTCACTTTATTAAGATCATTGAATCATCTTTGTTCAATTAATACTTTGTTAACACAATTAATCCCTTAATTAATTTTGACTTTATAATTCTTGAACATTTATCCAACTAGGGTCGTTACAAATTGCTATCCCTTTCTTTGAAATAATATGCCCCAAGTAATGTATCTGCCTCTGGTAGAATGAGCACTTTCTCAACTTTGCAAATAGATGATGTTCTCTCAATACTTGTAGCACCATACTCAAGTGTTTCTCATGCTTTTCTTCAGATTTTGAGTAAATAACTATGTCATCAAAAAATACAATGACAAACTTATCCAGGTATTCTTTGAAAATACCATTCATTAAACACATGAAGACAACCAGTGCATTTGATAACCCAAATGACACCACTATGAACTCATATTTCCCATACCTTGTTCTGAAGGTAGTCTTGCTAATGTCTTCTTCCTTAATTCTTACCTGGTGATAACCTGACTTGAGATCGATCTTAGAGAATACTTTAGCATCTTTCAACTGATCAAAGAGATCACCTATCCTTGGAAAATGATACTTGTTCTTCACGATTACCTTGCTCAACTGCTTGAAGTCAATGCAAAGCCTCAAGTTTCCATCATTTTTCTTCACAAATAATATTGGGCCACCCCAAGGTGACACACTTGGGTGTATATACCCCTTCTTTAGAAGTTCCTCCAGCTGCATTTGCAACTCCTTCAATTCCGGTGTACTCATACTATAAGGAGTCTTGGATATTGGGGCTGCTCCAAGTATCATATTTATGGAGAAATCAATATCTTTCTTGGGTGGCAACCCCGATATTTCTTTAAATACATCTTCAAACTATTTTAGGAATGCATAATATTCGATACTTGGTACTTTATCCTTAGGTGCCTCCATATTTTCAACAAATACTTGACATCCTTTCCTGAATTTTTTCTTTAGTTGCAAGGTTGAAACTTCTCTGATGGTTATAGCGCTTGGAATACCCTGAATTGTCCTCAGGTTCCCTTCTTCATCCAAGCAAGTAAAAGCCTTATTATAACAGTCTAGAACAACATGATGTTGGTCCAATCAATCCATACTGATTAGACAGTCATATGAGTTGAAAGGTATGATATTCAAATATTCCCTTGTGCTTAATCCATTCATGTCTATTGGGCATGCCTTAACCATCTCATTAATCTTACTTTTAGCTGATGTAGCTAGCTGCACCAACCAAGGTTTACCAAGCTTGCTTCTTGGAAATTGAAATCTTTCCACCATCTTAGGATCTAGATAACTACGACTATCTCTTGAATCAATTAAAATAACAATGGGTAGGTTGTTGATCTTACCTTACACTTCATTCATATGTGACTGAAACTCAACTTGCTTGTTATTTAGAGCTGCGTAGATCCTAGGTACATTTCTGCTTATGTCCTCCACTATTTCAAATTTCTGTATATTGTGAACAATCCTCACTTTTTCACCTGTGTGAGGGAAATCTCTCTACATATGATATCCCCCACAACCCCAACATTGAATAGGTGGTTTCCTTGGTTTTTTCCCCATTGTCTCAGTCATCTTAGGTTCCTTAGGAGATGGTTGTCCTTGAGAATTATTTCAGAAGAATGGTGGCTTTTTCCCCTTCCTCCTTTGTTCCATCTTGCTCTTCTTCCGATCTTCCCATGCCTTTTGGAAATTTGGTATTCCTCTATGTTGATCATAAAGGCATTTATCTCTCCTTACGGTTCCTCTAATGTCTTGGGATCATCATACTCTATCTTATCACTGATAAATGATGACAACCCACTCAGGTACCTCTGAATATTAACTTGTTCATCCTTGATGAAAGAAACATATTTTAGCATCTCTAAGAACTCCTTTCATACTCATCTATGGTCATACTCCCAATATTGAGTTCAAATAATTCCTTCATCTTCGTATCATAGTATCGTTTGGTTAAGTACTTCTTTTGGAAATACCTTTTGAATTCTCTCCAAGTAACCTTTTTCTCATTAATGTGTTGCACTTGCACAATCTGATCCCACCACATTGATTCTTTTAATTTGAGTTGATATATGGAAATTCTTTCTTCTACCTGTGAAGAGTAATTATGCAACTGAAAACAATTTCTCATGCCCAACAACCATGTCTCAACATCCTAATCCTTATTGTGTTCACCATCCACTGTAGGTAGTTTGATTTTATTCATTTCTCCTTGTATCTCATCTACTCCAGACTTCTTCTTATGCTTTCTAACAGGGGATGGAATTGAACTACTGTGTGTTCTCCTAGTTGAATGCCTTGGCTAGTGATGGTGATTCCTACTAACACTTTTGGTTCTTCTCCTCTTATCATGAGACCATAGACTCCCTCATTTGCTTGACTCCGTCTCCTTAAATCCATCTTCTTATCTATTCTGTCCAAGATCTGCATTAACTTGATGTTAAATCCTTCTTTTTGCTCCTTGGATTTCATAATCTTCTTGTTATCAACTTTATAACTTTGGACATCCTTTTGCAAAATTTTTATGATCTCCACCAAGTTCATGTTCTCTTTCTTTCCGTCTTCTCCATGCCCATTAAATTTTGTTACTGCATCATCCACACCCATACTGATGCAACCCCCCCTTCTCTCCTAGGGTTCTACAATCTCCCAATCAAGGATATTCAAATTTCTGAGACGAATTAGCTCTTCAAGCCTCTAATAGACCCTGGAATCAGTTTACACAGGTCCCTTGTTTGTTACCATGCAGGTCCAATTCGCCCGCACAACCGTTTCTTGGCGCCTATGGTAACACCAACTGGTGAGTGCTAGCTCATATGCTAGATTCTTCTTCAACAAGACCACACACTATGACCTTAGGCCAACCCTCCTCACAACCTCAGGCTTCGGTGCTTTTGGATGCACCTAACCCGTTTTTCTCCGAACTCTGAACCATGAACTTACCCAACAAAATCTACGGTTCTCATCTCTCTAATAGCCAATGGATGTGATCCGTTTCGGGACTTCGGTGTTCGAGAGTTATGAACGTCTTAACACTCCTTTTCCCTGAAGTACCCTATCACCGAAGTGACAGAGATGACACCACATGTCCACACAATCTGATGAATGAAATTTGACTTCTGTGAACTAATGCCATGTGTCCACCTTGTCTGCATTCGACACTGAGAAGGGTAGAATGCACATGGTGTTTCTGCAAGCACAGGTGCCAGATCCAAAAGTAATCACCGATTACAAAAGAGCAACATTCGAATTTCAGATTGAAGATGTGCATCCAGCTGATCAAATGGATCTGCACAGGTAAACTGGAGAAATGGTTTTCTCCACATTGACAAATGATTCTATGGCTGCCTCCAAGTTACAGGTATCTCTGAGCAATGTCTAGACGTAGCTGAAGTTAGAAAAAATATCATCCTTTGCCAAGGATAACAGGATTAAGACGTTGGAAGAAATGGTCCTCAAGATCGGATATGATCCCTCGAATGTGAAAGTAGTCGAGGAGATGCTCAAAAAGAAAAATGCCGATATGACATCTCTGAGGAAACAATTGAAACTTCCACCAACAAAAGATTCACAAGCAAAGGAAATAGCGAAGACAAGAGAGAAAATGATGAGATTCTTAAGCTGATCATGGAGCAGAATGCACAGTTGAAGGAAATGGAAGCGGAATTGGAAAAACTAGTGAAAGAGAAGGAGCAGTCAAAGCCCATGGAAGTCATTCCACTGAGCACACTTCCACTCATAGGAGTGAGCACAACATCTATAGCAGAAATTCCCTTGGTAACTCCACTGACAGCTCTAGAGAAAACAATTGAACTGGCTAAATCCATGGAAGAGATGAATTTGCAAGAGACAGAGATTAGCAGACTTAAAAAGGAGATTGAGAACCTTAAGGAACTCAAATCTTCCTTCCAAACCAGCTACTCCAAGGAGAAACACACTTCATACAAGCTTAAACAGGAATTGCAATAGCTTCAAAAGCAAACAGTGGCGGGAAAAACACTTGCTGAGGTCAAAGAAAGTGTCTGGATGGATATCACCAAGTCCATGAATGAAATATGGCCAATGATACAAATCATGTTCGAGAAAAATGAGCTGGCGCAAAGAAGTCAACATGCTATCGAGAAGATAAGAGCAGGACTGGGAGAGATGCCCACAGAAGCTGCTGAGATCATCAAATTTCTGAATTCCAAAACCAGAGAGGAGCTAGAGGATTTGATGATTGAAGATAGGATAGAGACCATCCTTGAGTTCAAGAGGGTCCTGACCAAGAGAGGACTGATGCTATAGCTGGAGGAAAAGGTCCAGATCATGGACGCAGGAGTGCAAAGATTTTTCAGCAAGATCGAAGCTCTGCAGAAGAAAGGCCTTCCTGGTTTGAGAATTATAAATGACAAGTTAATGACGCTTGCCGATTACAAAAAGAAACTAGCCACTGTGGCTAAGGATAGCTCAAAATTCTCAGGAATGCAAGGCAGTATCACGGGAAATGCATTCTTAGATGCTTTACAGTTAGACATAAGTATACAACATGAGATCCGATACATCTTCCTCATCAAGCCAACTTTTTCCAAGTACACAGAGATGGATGAAGTATACCGAGGATTACTCAATGTCGTTGTTCCCAGTCACCTTCGATGGGCAGAGCTTTGCAATCTGATCGAGTAGTCGATGAGGTGTCCAAGCCTAGTCAACTATCCAGTTAGACGAGGTTGTGCAGAGGCCTCACCAACGGTTCACCCTAGAAATCAACATGAAGTTTCAACACATCATCAAACAGTTCCTAAATTTTTGTATCTTGTTAAGTTAGTTAGCTAAATTTAGATTTGCCACGTCCTGATCTTTAATGACAGGATCATATGTAATTTCGATTATAAATACTCCAAACTTTGAAGTACTGAGGGTTGATCTTTACGCCCTGCAAGCTACAAAGACTGTAATTTTTATCAAGAGATCTTCCAGTAATACAAAGAGACGTTTCACAGGATTCTCGCGTGTTATTCATTGGTGATGTTTTCTTTTCTATGTTAAATGTCCTTCTTGCTCAATTGCCATATTGTTTTCTAATACAATCTTTTAAAAGTAATGCATGTTTCAGGATTTATCGTTGTATACCCTGTTTCGGCTTTGAAATATCTTTATGTTTATCTTTCTGATATTACAGTGAAGGAATTCTTAAAT
The DNA here is from genome assembly GCA_032191745.1 of Picea mariana. Taxonomy (NCBI): domain Eukaryota; kingdom Viridiplantae; phylum Streptophyta; class Pinopsida; order Pinales; family Pinaceae; genus Picea; species Picea mariana. The sequence goes on along the minus strand of JASDQU010504725.1, from coordinate 54,193 downwards.
GCTTCTTTACTTTAATTGATATTCTCATCTCTTCTGCTATTCATCACTTTAAGGCTAAAGAATCCAACGAATGCATTATCTTGCCCTGTGAAAGAATCTTTTGTTTCTGGTTTAGATTTCTATCTTTATAATACAGACCCCATAGACCAATGGATGCGTAAAGCCCCTTCAGGCAACTTAACAAAAACAACAACAAACCAGTCAATCTTATTCAATATAACTAGCCCAATATCTTAAAGTTAAAAACACAACTAAATCATACAGAGAGATCCCTCTCTGAAACTGATAGGGCTAGATTCCAGTTTCGAAGTGGTTGGATAAAGTTACCTCTTGTAAATTTCTTCTTTTCTGACAACCTCTGGGAATTTACAGAGCGTTAACACACCTCAGATCGATGGTTACAATCTACTTTGCTAGCCCGACCTTCTGGAGTTTTTGAATAATCCACCTTCGCCTTTCCTCTGAAGGACTCTTCCTCCGAAGCTCATGGATATTCGCCATGTGTATTCTTTGGATCCTATGGTCCAGATCTCCTCATTCTTCACGACTTTGTGAAAATCGACTTTTCTTCGCTAAAAAATTCTAGAGCTCTATCTTCATAATTATTCATTATCCTACCACGTATCCTCTCTATAAACAACAACTGGGATTACTTCGCGGATTGAGGACTTCGATGATCCCCACTCCTCATCACTTTAAAGCCTCAAAAATACGAAGTGTCGAAAGAATCCACGACTAACTTCCATGCAACTCTGCCAGATCTGACGGTTTGGAACGATCCCACTTCCTCTTGAACGGATCTTGCTCGTTAATTTGGGGAATCTTAAAGGGCTCCTCCCGATTGAAGAATTATTGCCGCTACCTCTTCTGATCTTTTTCTTTCTCGAAACCTCTAACTCCTCAGAGTGTTACTTCGACACTTAGTCAAATTTTGACTTTGTTCCCACCTTGCAACATGTCTTCTTCCATGACTCAACTCCTTTGTGAGTGACTGTGCACACCTTGCACCAATTCTTACAGTCTTATGAAAATACTCTTAAGTTACTCCTCCTGGGATTTTGAGTCAAAAGACTCTATTAACGCACTCCTTGTAGACAATATGCCCTCCTTGCATACAAATTTCCAAGTTATCTCTTCTGAACTTGTTCCTCCTCGACACTCTGAAATTCTTAGAATGACTTCTTCGATACTTAGCCAAATATCGACCCTACGCACTCCTTGAAATAAGATTCCTTCACTTAACTCTTGATGGGTGTCTGTGCACTCCTTGCAACAGTCCTTATACGACTCAATTGTTCCTCTTGAACAATATGACTCTGAGTGCGTTCCCCCCTACAACACACTCAGAGTCAAAATAGAATCAAAATGGAGGGATACGAGTAACCACACACCTTGCTGAAACTTATGCACTCCTTGCAAACAAAAGTTTCACGTTATCTCTTCTGAGATTCCGAGTCAAAATAGACTTTGTCAACGCACACCTTGCAGACACTATGCACTCCTTGCACAAGCTCGTAGAAGATAAACAATTGAAACTTATCTAATATCTCACAGATTCATACATTCAACCATGTAAATGCATTCATAACACAAGAACAAGCAATAACAGAGAATTGCAAATCAACATAAAGCCTACCATTCATTCATTCAGATAGACACAGTAACAACAACAAATTTTTTTTGGAACAACGCTTCTCTGTTATATTCATTCAAATGATATATACATGGGCTCATACAATGCTCTTCAGTATCCCAACAACTCTCAGCTACAATAATATTTTGCTACAATACTCTCAACAACCTTCAACTAAATTGCAACAACCTCATTTGGGCAATGATACATTTATTTATACAAAATGATCTCATAGAGATTTTCCCTCCGACTACCTTAGTGCTATCCTATCGAAATAAAAGCTTTCAACAACTAAGGCTTATTACAATAAATGTTTGAGATGGAAAAATAAGAGAAAACACTTCGAATCTGTACTACAATCTACTACATTAAATAAAATACACTCCCCATCGATCTCATGCTACGGTTCAGCTCCTATGCATTAACTATGTTCTTTAATTACAATCTTTTCAAGATATTTGCATGATATTCTCTTCTTAAATTCAAAATCATTTCAAAATGCACGCTAGTGTGCTGAGCTATCTTCCACTTGCGCTTTGATGACGATGCTCCTACATCATACTCCTCTGGACAAAAATTCATGGACTCCTATCCATGAGCTCCTGCACTGACTTTCCATGCTTCTGAATATCTGCTTCATTTACCCAACTGACATCCTCTATTGGGTGTCCCTTCCACTTTACCAAATATTCAAAATAATTCCTTCTCTTAGTATTCTTGCCAATTCACTGATCTATGATCTTCTCCATCTGTGACTTTTCTTCTACCAACATCTACTTCTACCACTGGATCTCTTTCTGATCTTCTGACTCTTTGGTGTCATCTTCCCTGTAAGGATACAGGTTTGAAATGTTGAATATGGGCGATATACCCACATCCTCTAGCAGCTCTATCTCATAATAATTTTCCTTAAATTTCCTTAGGGTCTTGCACGATCCTATCTTCTTCATCTTCAATTTGTTATATGTTCCCCTTGGAAGCCTTTCCTTCCCGATATGTGCTAGAACTTCATATCCCACTTCAAATTGAATTTCTCTCCTATGCTGATCAACTCTCCGTTTATATTCTCTGCTACTATTCTGCAACTTCTCTTTGATATGATTATGAAGCTTCTGCATTTCTGCATCGAAGTCTTTTGCTCCAACGCTTCTGAATTCATTCTGCTCCAGATCTCTCAACTCTGATACTCCCCTTGGTTTCATCCCATATAATATCTGGAATGGGATCTTCCCTGTACTTCTGTTTGGTGAGTCATTGTATGCAAACTCCGCTTGTGACAGAATTTGATCCCACTGACTATGATGTTCAATGACTAGACTCCTAAATTTTTTTCCTAAACTCCGATTTACCACCTCAGTCTGTCCATCCGTTTGAGGGTGATATGATGAACTAAAAGACAGTTCTATCCCGAGCTTCTTCCACAATGTTCTCCAAATATGACCAACAAATTTAGTGTCTCTGTCTAAGAAAATACTCTTGGGCAACCCATGAAGTCTCACAACTTCTTTGAAAAACAAATTTGCAATATTTGTTGCATAGTTAGTCTTCTGGCATGGGATAAAGTGTGCCATCTTTGAGAATCTATCAACTACCACAAATATGGAATCACTTCCTCTTTGTGTTCTTGGAAATCCCAACACAAAATCCATGCATATTGCATCCCAAGGCCTATCTGGAATAGACAATGGTTGATACAATCCAGTGTTTTGTTTCTTTCTTTTTGCATACTGGCAAATATTACATTTGTTTACAAAATTATTCACCTCTGCCCTCATACCTAACCAATCATATGAACTATTCAACTGTGAAAATGTCTTGTCATGGCCAAAATGTCCTCCTAGACCTCCACTATGTTTTTCCTTCAACATATTTTCTCTCATCGAGCACTTTGGTATGCACAACTGGAAACCTTTAAACAACAATCCAAATTGAATAAGATACTATGTCCACTGGATTTTTTCTTTGAGCACAAGATTTTCATATGCTTCATATGCCTTTTTAAAATCTGGATCATCACAGTACATCTCCTTAAGGTGTTCAAACCCTAAGGTTTTCACTTGAAATTCCTGCAGAATCAAACATCTCCTGCTCAATGCATCAACAAATTTGTTAGCATTACCAGAAATATGTTTAATGAAAAAAGTGATTTTTTTCATAAACTCTATCCACTTAGCATGTATTTGATTTAACTTCTCCTGTTTGGTTATGAATTGTAAAGCTTGATTATCGCTATACAAAACAAATTCCTTTGGAACAAGGTAGTGCCTCCATTTCTTCAAGGCTTGAATTATTGCATATTTTTTTTTATCATATGTGGATTACTTTCTCTTAGTGTCATTCAGTTTCTCACTGAAATATGAAACATGCCTATTGTCCTAGATTAAGACTGCTCTAATTGAAACTCCAATAGCATCACATCTTACTTGAAATATGTTCTCGAAATCTGGCAAGACCATAATTGATTGTTCTGTTATCTTCTCCTTTAATATCCGGAAGATTTTCTCATCTTCTTCCGTCCACTTAAAGACTTGTGTCTCTTCTTCACTGTATCCATCATTGGTGTACAAATTCCACTGAAATTTCTAATGAACTTCCTATAGAAACTTGCTAATCCATGGAATCTTCTCACCTCAAATATGCTTCTTGGCGATGACCATTCTATGATTGCTCTCACCTTCTCTGGATCCATCTTCAATTCATTTGACGAGATAAAAAAACCCAAGTAAATGAGTTTTGTCTTCATAAAAGAGGACTTTTTGAGATTTATCAACAACTTCTCCCGCTGCAATCTTCTCATCACTAATGTTAAATGCCTCAAATGATCTTCTTCAGTTTTACTGAAGACTAATATATCATCTAGATATACAATCACAAACTTACCAATCAAATATTTCAATATGTCATTCATCAACCTCATAAAAGTACTTGGGGCATTTGTTAAGCCAAATGGCATAACAAGCCATTCATACAACCCTTCATTTGTTTTGAAGGCTATTTTCCACTCATCACCTTCTCTCATTCTTATCTGGTGATATCCACTCTTCATGCCTATCTTTGAAAAATAATTTTCTCAACTCAAACAATCCATTAAGTCATCCATCCTCGGTAAAGGAAATATGTACTTGATTGTGATCTTGTTTATGGCTGTTGAATATGTACACATTCTCCATCCTCCATCCTTTTTCGGACTTAACACAATTGGTACTGAGCATGGACTCAAGCTTTCTCTGACGAACCCTTTGTCCATCAAATCCTAGACTTGTCTCTTTACCTCCTCATTCTCTTGAGGCGTTAATCTATATGATGCTTTGTTCAACAGGCTCACTCCTGGTATTAGATCAAAGTGATGGATGATACTCCTGATGGGTGCCAATGAGCTAGGTAACTCATCCACTACTATGTCAACAAAATTCTCTAACAACTCCTGAAATTCTTCAGGAAGATCATCCATAAAAGTACTTGTAAGGAAAACTATGGATTTCCTCACCACAACAAATTGCATCTCCTATTCCTTCTTGACTTCACTTAGGAGTTCCTTCCCTCTCATGAGAAGTATACTTTTTCTGGCTTCTTACTTTAATTTCTTTTCCTCTATTGGCAGTAACATGTGTGTCCTACCATTCTTCTCCAAGGTGTAAGTATTTTTTGTCCCATCATGAATGAAATTTCTATCAAACTACCATGGTCTCCCCAACAAAACATGACATACATCCATGGGAATCACATCACACAAAATATCATCTCTATGTCCTCCTATCTTAAATTTAACTAGGCATTGTTTAGTTACCATTACCTGGTGTCCTTTATGCATCCATGAGACTCTATATGGAATCAGATGTGCAGTTGTCTCCAACTCCAATTTCTCTACCATTTCTGTGGATACTAAGTTATCAATGCTCACACTGCCAATTATCACCTTGCATACCCTATATTTAGTCTTGCAAGCAGTTCTGAACAAACTGTTCCTTTGCATTGGTTTTTCAATCTCTGGCCCTGGCTTCAAGAGGACCTTCTTCATCATCAGAGATTTCCCATAATATGCACCTTCTGCTTCAACATTCCTCTTCTGCACTTCCGAAATGTGAGCTTCACCTCGTCCTTCTTTCTTTCTCTTGGGGAATTCCCAAGACATGTGTCCTATATTTACACAGGCCTACCACTTCACTTCTCCTCCTCTACCTCTTCCTCTTCCTCGAGGAAAATAATTTCTTCCACCATACTATCTCCCTCGGGAACTTCCTCCTCTTTCTGAGTGACTATGTGGTTTTCCAGTCTCAACCTTGGGCTTCTATGCCTTGTCATGAACAATTCCATTACCTCTGTTTAGGATCCTTCCTCTGCTTTGCTGTCTTTGTTTTCTGGCCAACTTATCCTCTGCCTTCAATTCAATCTGATAAGCATCCTCCACTGTCCTTATTGTCATCATGCTAATTTCATCCTGGATTTCATATCTCAGGCCATTTATATACCTAACAACCTTTTCATCATCTTTTTCTCTTTGTCTAGCCCTGATGTTCAACTTGTAGAACTCCTCTATGTAGTCTTTCACTGTCATTCCTTTTTGTCTCAGGTTCTGCAACTTCCTGAACAAATTTATCTGATATTCCTTGGGTATGAACTTAGCCTTCATCTTGGCTACCATTCTGTCCCAATTCTTGATCTTTTTTTTTCCTTTTCATCTTCTGCCAGCTTGTAGTTCATCACATCATAGCGTTGCATGTTCTTTTAATCTAGTGACAACATGTTTCACCTTCTTCTCCTCATCGATGTATTCATAGTCAAAGTACTTGTCCATTGACCTTATCCAATCCAACAATTCTTCAACATCTAAATTTCATTCATACATCAGGATGTCTATCTTCACTCTATCTCCCAATTTGACAACTGCTTTCAACAAGCGTTCCTCTACAACATACTCTACTACAACTTCTTCAACTTCAACTTCTTCGTTCTCTACATCAATGAAGTCTCCAACATCAGGTTCTCTCCTTGGTGCTGTATCCATAGCATTCAACCTTGCGCGAAGTTATCACATCTCCCTTTCCACAAATCAATTTGCTATGGGTGGCTCTGCACGTCTTCTAGGTGACATTGTGCTGAAATTTTCTCCTTTACACAGAGCTTTAAAATAAACTTTTCCTTCTGATACCACTTCATGATATCAGGCTACCTCTTCTTGCCTACAAAAANCCAGTTGATGCAACCCCCCCTTCTGTCCCAGGGTTTTGCGACCTCCCGATCAAGGTTCTTCAAATTTCTAAGCCAAATTAGCTCTTCGGGCCTCTGATAAACCCTAGAATCAATTTACACATGTCCCTTGTTTGTTACCATGCAGGTCCAATTCGTCTTCACAACCATTCCTGGCACCTCCAGTAACACCAATTGGTGAGCAATAGCTCCTATTATAGACTCTTCTTCAATATGGAAATGCACTATGACCTTAGGCGCCCAACCCTCTTCGCAACCTTGGGCTTCAACACTTTTGGATGCACCTAACCCCTTTTTCTTTGAAATCCGAACCATGAACTTACCCAACAAGATCTAATGTTCTCGTCTCTCCAAAAGCCAACAACTGTGATCCATTTAAGGACTTCGAAGTTTGAGAGTTCCGAACTTATTAACACTCCTTTTCCCTAATTAATATATCATCGAAGTGATAGAGATGACACCACATGTCCACACAATCTGACAACTGAAATTTTCCTTCTATGATATGATGCCACGCACCCACCTCAGATCGACAGTTGAAATCTACTCTGCTAGCCCAGCCTTCGAGAGTTTTTGAATACTCCACCTTATCCTTCCCTTCGAAGGACTCTTCATCTGAATCTCATGGATCTTTGCCATGTGTCTTCTCTGGATCTGACAGTCCAAATCTCCTCGCTCTTCGCGACTTCGCCAAAATTGACTTTTCTTCGCGCAAAATTTTTGGAGCTCTATCTTCTGAACTCTCCAATCTGTTGCCATGTATCCTCACTGCAACCAATGATTGATATTACTCCATGGATTGAGGACTTTGGCGATCCTCGCTCCTCAACAATTTAAATCCTCCAAACTATGAAGTGTCGAAAGACTCCACAACTAACTTCCGTGCAACTCTCCCAGATCCGACGGTCTGAAATGATCCCGCTTCCTCCTAAATGGATCTTACTCGTTAATTTGGGGAATCTTAAAGGGCTCATCCCTATTGAAGAATTCTTGCCACTGCCTCTTCTGAGCTTTTTCTTTCTCAGAACCTCTAACTCCTCAGAGCATTTCTTCGACACTTAGTCAAATTTTGACTCTGTTCCCACCTTGCAACGAGTCTTCTTCCACGACTCAAATCCTTTGGGATTGACTGTGCACACCTTGCACCAGTTCTTACACTCTTCTGCAAATACTCTTAAGTTAATCCTCCTGGGATTCTGATTCAAAAGACTCTGTCAACGCACTCCTTGCGGACAATATGCCCTCCTTGCATACAAAGTTCTAAGTTATCTCTTCTGAACTTGTTCCTCCTTGACACTCTAAAATTCTTGGAATGACTTCTTCGATACTTATCCAAATATCGACCCTACACACTCCTTGAAATAGGCTTCCTTCACTTAAATCTTGATGGGAGACTGTGCACTCCTTGCAATAGGCTTCCTTCACTTAACTCTTGATGGGAGACTGTGCACTCCTTGCAATAGGATTCCTTCACTTAACTCTTGATGGGAAACTGTGCACTCCTTGCAACATTAATTATATGGCTCAATTGTTCCTCCTGAACAATATGAATCTGAGTGCATTTCCACCTACGCACGCTTTCAAGCTATCCCTCCTGAACTTCTGAGTCAAAACTGACTCTGTCAACGCACACCTTGCAGACACTTATGCACTCCTTGCAAACAAAAGTTTCACATTATTTCTTCTGAGCTTGAGTAGAAATAGACTCTGTCAATGCACACCTTGTAGACACTATGCACTCCTTGCACAGGCTCGTAGAAGAGAAACAATTGAAACTTATAATATCTCACAGATTCATACATTCAACCATGTAAATGAATTCATAACATAAGAACAAGTAATAACAAAGAATTGCAAATTAACAAAAATCCTACCATTCATTCATTCAGATAGACACAATAACAACAACACCAAACATTTGGAACAACGCTTCTCTGTTATATTCATTCAAATGGTATATACATGGGCTCATTCAATGCTCTTCAACATCCCAACAACTCTCAGCTACAATAATATTTTTCTACAATACTCTCAACAACCTTCAACTAAATTGCAACAACCTCATTTGGGAAATAATACATTTATTTGTACAAAACGAGCTCATAGAGATTTTCCCTCCGACTACCTTAGTGCTATCCTATTGAAATAAAAGATTTCAACAACTAAGGCTTATTACAATAAATGTTTGAGATAGACAGATAAGAACAAACGCTTCGAATCTGTACTGCAATCTACTACATTAAATAAAATACACTCCCCATTGATCTCATGTGATGGTTCAACTCCTAAGAATTAAATATGTTCTTTAATTACAATCTTTTCAAGATATTTGCGTGATATGCCCTTCTTAAATTCAAAATCATTTCAAAATGCGCGCTAGTGCGCTGAGCTGTCTTCCACTTGGGCTTTGATGACAATGCTGCTGCATCACATACCAAATATTCTTCCTTCATCTTCATTATTGTAAGTTCCTTGGGAATCATCCATGTCTTGGTTTGGGTGAAAACATAAAGTTGGGAAACACTTTTTGCTTTTTTTTTTTGATAAAAAAACTGCAAAATTTTATGTTTTTCAACTTCAACCCCTTCAAACCCATATCTCCATTAGGAATTTCACCTTGAAGTAAACACAAGAGTTCTGGAGAATTGTATTAGCTTCGTACTCATCTTTTTTAAAATTTATTGATGGACATATAGTTGGACAAATTTGAGGGGCACCAACGACATATACTTTAAAATTTTAGGTATGGATAATGAGTGACCCGTGTGCCCTTCATTTTTTTTAGAGATGGTTATTCATTTTATAGAAACCAAATGTATGCTCATAATATACAGATAGTACTTGGAAGTGGAGTATATGTTGAGTATTTTTAGACTTAAGCACTATTTTTTATTATTTATCGAAATAGGATTTGTTTAAAATATGGTGCCTTATTGACACATGCTGACATCCTCACATTTTCTTTCAAATGTGACTCTTATAAAGCAAACTAAAACTACCCTTTTGAAGAGGACAATGCAAGGAACATCCTTGTGAGTTTTTACATTTTTTTGGTGGTTTCATTGTGATGATACTGAATTTTCATTGTGATTGATTTTTAGCTCACTAAATTTCCTAATGATAAAGTTTAGAAAAAAATAGTAAAAAATAGAAATCCAAAATAAAATTAAAAAATTATTATACCATGAGAAAATATATTCAATGATGAATCTACTGGTATAAACTCCGACAGGTAATTCTCATATTTTGTAGGGTTTCCGCCTTGCTCAAGTGAAATTTTTTAGAAAACTGCAGAAGTGCTTGTTGTATTCGTTGACCAAAAACTCTCGGCTGAGAAATTTACTAATTTCTCAGGCGAGAGTTGTTTTGGCCCAAAAATTAACCCAGGGTTAAAAAAAACTCTCGCTCGAGAGTTTGTTTCAATTCTCAGCCGAAAGAATAAACAAACTCTCAGGAGAGAGATTTATTACATAACACCCCAAGAATATTTTAGGGCTCGACATATTAATTTCCTGAGATTTTCGACAGGATTCTATAATTTCTCGCCCAAGAGTACTATACATAATTTCTCACCCGAAAGTTTATTTCCATCATTCACCTTCACAAGTCTGAAAAATAAGTTGAAGTTTGGATATTTTCAGTGTGGAAAAAGTTCTAAGGTATTTTCTGTTTTGCTTATGGAGGTTTCAAAATTTTTCATATTATAATTTTCTTTACAAAGGGTATATTTGCTCATTTTCTTTATAAGGGAAAATATTATATACTTGGTTTTGGCATATTACTGATTTTTTTTTTAAAAGACATTATAAAATTGGTTTTATCATATTAATGTTTGTTTTTTTAAAGGACAAATGCAAATTTGGTTTTGGTATATTATTGCTTTTTTTTAAGCAACATATTGTAAATTTTGTTTTGTCATATTACATTTTTTAATATAAAGGATATATGGTGAATTTGGTTTTAACATAGTACTGTTATTTTTATAAAGAGAAATATTGTGAATTTGGTTTTGTTTTCATGTCATATTGCAATTTGTTTCATTAATTGGACAATTTTATCTCCAAAATAGTACTATGATTTCAAGTTTTTGGCATTGGAGTTTAGGTTTTTAATTCTCTCAACATGGGAAACCAAAAGAAATGCACAACAAAACATGATCACACCAGAACTGATGGAGAGGCAAGGAAAGATAGAAAACGTGAAAACATGAGAAAGTTAAGAGAAAAAAGAGCAATGGAAAGAAATGTGGAGGCACATGGTGGTGAAGAAGAAATGCAAAATGTGGAGGCACATGGCGGTGACGAAGAATTGCAAAAAGTGGAGGCACGTGGCGGTAATGAAGGAAAGAAAAATGTCGATGAACATGTTGATGAAAGAAATGAAGAACATGGATGTGACGAGGAAAGGACAAATGTGGAGCAAACAATGGACAACATTGATATTGAGACTATGATTGGTGAGTAAATATTTTTTTATCTTTATAAAATTGTATTTAATACAAGTATATAATTGATTTGAAAGTTCACAATCTTATAAATTTCTATATTTTCATGCAGAGTCAACATCCAAATTACAATATCCTACCATACCTATCAATTTATAGATATTAATTGGAAGTTGCAACAATATCGTCATTGAAAACAAATTTTTGAATAATATGGATTCAAGTAAAATTGAAGAATTGGGACTTCTGTGTTAGAATTGTCAATGCGGAAAACACAATTCTCAATGATAATTAACAATCACACACATATAATAGACACATTGATTTCACGTGGTTCACCCAAACGTTGGGCTACGTCCACCAAGCATAGGCATTAATTGTCTTATTATTCGAAATATGGAGATTACATCAGATTTGCAAGTCTCTCATACACTCATTCTCTCATAGTCATTTTGCCTCTACGGGCTTACATGTATTTATACATTCACACATGAAACTGAATATTAAATGCAATCCCTATCCATATTCTAACTTGGTCTATTTGGTTGTAACCAACACAAAATAATAGGATCCAAATCTGTTCTTGGTAATTAGTTGTCACCAAATCCCAACAATCTCCACCTTGACAACAATTAACCTGATACCTTGCTTCTTCCTTTTGATCATCACCTTTTCTGCAAGCCAAGAGAAGCCAAGCATCACTGCAGCTTCTCTAATAAAACTGGTTTCATGATCTCTCCTGTGTGCCTTGCATGAGTTTGGATTTCCTGAGGGGTCACTCCACCTCCAACATGTCTTCCACAACTGTGTTGTGAGACACATTTAGTGATAGATCTCCTCCTATCCAAAACACCTGTAAAATATACATTATAGTTATCAGAGACCATCTTAGTGTAACCATTATAGGTGACATTTTTGCTTCTCATACGCTGAAGCACCCATTTCACTGCAACGCCTGAATTTGTCACATTTCTGACAACATCATTAGCATGTGAAACATTTGGTCTTAACTATTTCATCGCATACAACAGACCTCCTACTGAACTTACACGAGACATAACCTTTTCTTCTTTATAGACAGGCCCTATACTTGAAGAAAAATTATAATGGAAAGCAAGAGGGATAAAAACTTGTTTTACAATGTTCATACTGAACTCCAACCACAACTTACCATTAGCATATCTATGTACTTCCATGCCCTTAATTTGTTTTGCTGCTCCTTGATCCCTCATCTGAATTGTCCTATCCACCTGAGTCATTTTCTTTTTGATTTTATCCATGCTTCGGCTTGCATCGAGCATATTATCAACAAATAACATCAAGGCTGTGAATGTACTATAAACTGTATAGTCATTCCTACCCTTTGAAAATTTCAGACTCACTATGAAGGATTGAAACATCTTGATTATTTGTCTGGGTACTAATAGGCCATACAATGAATTACCTAGCATGCAAACAAATTTACCATTGCGATCTTGAATCAACCCTTTTGGTTGTTCCATACATACTATATCTCTGTCAATGATGACTTTGTGAGAATTAGGATCCCACACACAAAATCCCCTTATACCATCATCATAACTTGCAGAGATATAAAACAAGCAGGAATTCAGAAACAAAGTTTTTAAGTTTGGAAATGATATATAGTTTACCAGTACCTGCAATTCTTTCTTGCTCTTATGACGTTGATGCTTCTACCATAAACAAGAAGATACATCTGTCACTTCAGAACTCCCTTCCAGCTTATAAAGGTTATCAACCTTTGTTTCCTTCATCACTACTAAATTACCTTTCGACACTGTGAGAGCTCCACCTTGACCTGTATACTTATATCCACAAGAATCCAACACTCCTAATGAAATCAAATTTGATTTAAGATCAGGTACATATATAACATCCATTAATTCCCTAACAATACCATTGAACATCCTGATTCTAATACTTCCAACCCCAACAATTTTACAGGGTATTCCATTACCCATAAACATTACACCCTCATCAACAAATTGGTAATAAATGAACCAATTTCTATGTGAGCACATGTGGTGGGAGGCACCTGAATCTAACTACCATTCTTCTTGATATCGTAAATGATCTAGGTGGATATTGGTGGCCACCCACCTATTCCACTTGGATCCCCACCATTGCTTCTTTCATTTTTTCAGTTTTCGCACAGTTTACTATTTTTAGCAGTTTTTTGGGTCTTGAACTTCCGGAGCCGTTTTGAGGCCTTAAACAACATTTTTTTGGAAAATGGGGAGCAACATGCATCTTGGATCAATGTTTCTCACCCAAAAGGTGTATTCCTCAGATAGATTTTTCTAACGAGGTATGGAATGCGTCAAACGGAGATCGTATGCCAAAGTTACGTCCCCGGAAAGTTGATGTACCAACTTACCCAAACGGGGCCCATAGTCTTGGCGTTTCATCTCCTAGGGTTAGGTATTTGGATATTTAGCGTTTTCCGTTGTTTCTCAATAATAATAGGCCTTCGAGCCTCATTGTAACACAGTTCAGAGGCCAGTAGCCACCACATCTCTTCTCAGAGATAAGCTACTAGTGCCCTAGCTAGTTTATTTCCATTCTGTCTGTAAGCATATTTCAGTCATTTGTTATTAATGAAATGAAGTCTTATTTCCACTGCATCTCTGTGTTTATGTGTATTTCTGTATTTCATTGTGTTCCTACATAAATCTGGATCAGTGGT